>BQNB010004655.1:92073-106490 GCA_026074375.1 Tanacetum coccineum | reverse complement strand
AATTTTATTTAAAATTTTCGGTAAATTGTTTTTCGAATTTTTTTTTAAAACTTTTCGAGAAAATAAAGGCTGAATTTTTTTTTTCTCGTTAAAATTTTTTTTTTAAAAGCTTTTCGAAAAAATTTCGATCAATTTTATGTTCAAAAAAAAAATTAACCGAAAATTTTAAATATTCTTACATAAATTTTGTAAAACTTAAAAAAATAATGTATATTTTTTAAATATTTTTAGAATATGGTTTTGTAAATTTCTTAACTCAAAATATATTTTGAATAATTTGTAATAAAAAAAATTAACACACATATTAATTAGAAAGTTAAAAAAATAAAAAAATTAGGGACTAAATATGTGATATCACAGGAACCACATGGACCATACTTTTAAACGTAAGAGGGTATTTATGTCATTTCAGTCATATGAACCTTCACTTAACGGTCAAACGGACGAAAAAGTTGATCAAAGGACCAAACCCGATATGGGTCGAAGAGTCGAGATCCTGAAAGAACAAGGACCAAAAAAAGAACAAAACAAGTGATCATGGCCCTTGATCTAATCTCCATCCAATGGCTAATATTAAATCATCTCATCCTATATAATTCTCAAAAATCCACACCTACCCCTCATTTAATTTTTATTTTTCTCTCTCCTCAAAACACACAAACACCGGCTTATCCCTATATCCACCACCATCGACCTACAACCACCGACGTCGGAAACCTAACAACCACCGACGCCGGAAACCTAACAACCACCACCATCGACCTACAACACCGCAAAACCACCGTCATCGCCTCTACAAACACCGTAAGATCATCGTCGTCGCCGTAAAACACAATAAAACCATCGTAGTTCGTAGGAAAATAGATGAAGATCATGTTGTGGAAGTGTCTTAACAGATCGATCTAAACAAAGAGATTATTGAACAACAAAATAAAGTTATATCAGATGGAAGTGCTGATGTACCAGAAGCTAAAGTTGCAGATGCCGTTATGGAAGATGTTACAGGTAAAAATCACATGTGATTCATGTAAATCACAATCACATGTGGTTTATGAGAATCACATTACAACAGGTAAAATCACAAGAGATTCAAGTGGAATCACATGTGATTTTCATCAAAGTTTATAAAATCATTACAAACAGGTAAAATCTCATGTGATTCAGAAGGAATCACATGAGATTCAAGTGGAATCACATGTGATTTTCATCTAAGTTTATATAATCATTACAAACAGGTAAAATATCATGTGATTTAGAAGGAATCACAAGAGATTCAAGTGGAATCACATGTGATTTTCATCAAAGTTTATAAAAATCATTACAACAGGTAAAATCTCATGTGATTCAGAAGGAATCACATAAGATTCAAGTGTAATCACATGTGATTTTCATCAAAGTTTATTAAATCACATGTGATTTTGCATATGATTCAGTGGTTATATTAGCATGAATCTGATGTGATCCTTTTCTTTGATATATAGAATGTATGAGAACACCAAGAGCAACTTTGTACGAGCACAATGAGACACCTGGTGGATCGATATATTGGGAGCCTCATGTACAAGGAATTCCTTTACCAGTTAATGGGACCTACTATGATATATAGAATGTATTGAGACACCTGGTGGATCAATAATGAGCTTGAATCTGATACTGAAGATGTTTTACTGAAGATGTTTTACCAGAAGTCGTAGATCCAGATGTTGTTATAGAAGAAGTTACATGTAAAATTACATGTGATTTTTTAGCTTTTGCTTTTTTGTTTCTTATTTATTAGGTTTTGATTATGCTTGTAAGTGTTTTTTATAAATAAATTCAAATCACATATGATTGTTCTGTGATTCTATTGTTGTATTGCTCTGTGATGAAACAAATCACAATCACATGTGATTTTAAATGTGTTGTAATGGTTTGTTATAAGAGGATCAGAATAGATTGAAACAAACAAGATTTGGTTTTCATTTAAGGAGTGAATCACATGTGATTCTGGTGAATCACATATGATTATGGTGAATCACATGTTGTACCTATATAAAAATCATTTTGTTAGCACTTGTGATAATAGAAGAATCACATGAGATTCCAGAAGAATCACTTGAGATTCAAGTTGAATCACATGAGATTCAAGTGGAATCTCATGAGATTAAAATGGAATCTCAAGAGATTCAAAGGGATTCCAGAAGAATCACATGAGATTCAAGAAGAATCACTTGAGATTCAAGTAGAATCACATGAGATTCAAGTGGAATATCATGAGATTAAAGTGGAATCTCAAGAGATTCAAGTGGAATCTCATGAGATTCCTAAGCTAAGCCTAATTATAAATCCAAACACAATGATTCACTTACTTGTTGGTGTTGAAGGTTGCATCAAAAGATACTATGTCTTCAAACTCTTTGTAGTTACATTTGGCAACTTCATCAGCCCAAAACATGGCAACCAACTCACTGTTTTCTACCCTATACTTAAATGTAAAGTTTGGCACATACATCGATCCACCATTTGTCTCATTGTGCTCGTATACAATGTTGCTCTAAGGTTCTTCAATGCATCCTTTATCAAAAAACAGAAAATCAACATAGATTATGATAATATAACCACTGAATCACATTAGATTTTTGAGAGATTAATGTTTGAATCACATGAGACTCAAATTGAATCACATGAGATCAGACAGGATCTCATGAGATTAATGTTTGAATCTCATGAGATTCAAAGTGAATCACATGAGATCAGATAATATCTCATAAGATTCAAAGTGATCTCATAAGATTAATGTTTGAATCTCATGTGATTCACTAGTATCAAAGAAATACAACACAGTTTTAGAACAATACAAATCAAAATCATGTGATTCCACTTGAATCTCAGGTGATTCACTAGTATCAAACAAATTCAACACATTTTTAGAACAATACAAATCTCATGTGATTCATTATTAATAACAAAACAATTCAACACAGTTTTAGAACAATACAAATCAAATTCATGTGATTCCACTTGAATCTCAGGTGATTCACTTGTATCAAGCAAATTCAACACATTTTTAGAACAATACAAATCTCATGTGATTCATTATTCATAACAAAACAATTTGACAGCATAATCACATGATATTTTACCTGTAACTTCTTCCATAACCGTATCTAGATCTGCAACTTTTTCCATTACCGCATCACATGAGATTTTACTTGTAACTTCTTCAATAATATCTTTGTTTAGATCGTTCAGTTTATTTACTTCTTCTTCATCCATTTCCGGCGATCGACGGTTATATTTAATGCAATACGGAGATTTAGAGAGATTTAATCCAGGTTATATCTTTGTTCAGATCGACGGTTATATCTTTGTTCAGATCGTTGGTTATATCTTTGTTCAGATCGATGGCTGTTAGGGTTCCGGCGAGTGGATATTCACCCCGCCAGTGATTTGGAGCTTTTGAATGAAGTCCGGCGATGATTGTAATTGTTGGAAACACGAAAAGTGTCGGTCACTTCCAAAGTTGTAACAAGTCTTAGCTCATAGTTAGTATAAGGATTAGATTAGTAATCTAGTCCGGCCCAAGGCCCATGGGTGGCCCAACTCCAGCCCATGGCCGGCCTCTATGTAGTATTTATACACCCTCTCCTAGTCTTGGAGAGGGTTGGTTGTTCCATTTGTTTTCCATTCATTTCATTAATACATCATCCATATTCCATCCAAGTTTCTCTAACAATCCAACCCACATCTCACTTATTGTTCTTGGTTGATCTTAAGATTACTAGTATTCTTCAATTGGTATCAAGAGCCATGGAGTGGTGTGTTTAGATTTTTGTGTTTGATTTGTATTCAAAACCTTTACAAAGAGCAAATTAGTGATTAAAATTTTTTGGCTTAAAAACCTTAAAGTTTTCATTTTTATTGTTCCTATAGGGTTAGTAATACTAGTTGTACAAGATTTTTTGCTAAAAACCATTAAAAATCGTGTCTTTTTGAGTTTTGAAAATTTGGGTTTCGTACTAGTTAGAACCGAACTAGATAATCGAACAAGGGAATCGAACTAGTGAATCGAACTAGAGAATCGAACAAGGGGATCGAACTAGTCAATCGAACAAGATAATCGAACTAGATCACCGAACGAGAGGACCGAACGAGCTGTTGCATAGATTGAACCGAACAAGCTTCATCAGTGTCAATCGAACGAGTAGCTTCTAGTTTGAATCGAACGAGTGACTTCTAGTTTGCATCGAACGAGCACTCTCTAGTTAAGATCGAACGAGTGTTTTTCACTTGTTAGAACCGAACGAAAGGACCGAACTAGGGGATCGAACTAGAGGGATCGAACTAGGAGGACCGAACCAGTGAAAAACAAATTTAGTTTAAACTTAACAAACTCAATTTTAAATTATACGGTTATTTCTTTGACTTGTAAAATCCCGTGAAACAAACACTTGTCTTCCCGGTTTTGTCAAGAATTGTAAAATCCCGCTGGTATTCCATGCCTGTGGCCACTTCTTTCAAGTACAGTCTTGCTAGTTTGTCCATAGGGTCAGTTTCCCTCATCGGTAAAAAGTGTGCAGACTTAGTAAGTCGGTCTACAATTACCCATATGGTGTCGTTTCCACTTTGCGTCCTTGGGAGTTTGGTGACAAAATCCATGGTGATATTGTCCCACTTCCATTGAGGAATCGCTGGTTGTACCAATAAGCCAGATGGTTTTTGGTGTTCGGTTTTGACTCTTAAACACGTCAGACACTTGCTAACATAGGTGGCAATGTCAGCTTTCATGTTAGGCCACCAGTATAGTTGCTTCATGTCTTGGTACATTTTATCAGAACCCGAATGAACAGAATATTTCGACTTGTGAGACTCATGCATAATCAGAGTCCTTAGGTCACCATAGCGTGGCAACCAACTTCTGTTGTTTAGACACAATGTCCCGTCCGCACGCGGTTCCAACTTCTCCTTCCTGGGCTTTTCTAGGTCCTTCGAATTCTCAATCAACATACCTCCTACGTCTTCGGACTTGAGGTTTTCTGGTTTTCTTGCCTCAATCTGAGCCTCTAAAATATGCATAGGAAGGTCCAAACCAATAGTCATAACTAAGGCCCAAACCCGTAATGGCTTTATTCGTTCTTTTCTGCCCAATGAGTCAGCCACTACATTTGCTTTTCTTGGGTGATAACGGATTTCAAAATCATAATCACTAAGCAATTCCAACCAACGGCGTTGTCTCATGTTTAATTCCTTCTGATCAAGGATGTGTTGTAAACTTTTGTGGTCAGTGAACACTGTACATTTTGTCCCGTACAGATAATGCCTCCAAATCTTTAGAGCGAATACTACTGCGCCTAACTCCAAATCATGAGTGGTGTAATTTTTCTCATGAAGCTTTAGTTGTCATAATGCATAAGCAATCACCTTTTCTCTCTGCATTAGCACCGCGCCCAACCCTTTGATTGAAGCGTCACAGTAAGCGATAAAGTCTTCATTTCCTTCGGGTAAAGCTAGAATTGGTGCGCTACACAACTTATGCTTTATCAATTGAAAAGCTGTCTCTGCCTTGTCACTCCAATCAAACTTGACCTTCTTTTGAGTGAGCTTGGTCATTGGCTTGGCGATCTTTGAGAATCCTTCAATGAATCTTCGGTAGTAGCCTGCTAGGCCCAAAAATTGACGAATCTCCGTTGCAGACTTAGGAGATGCCCAATCTTTAACGGATTCAATCTTGGCGGTCCATATGGAATACCCTAATTGTCAAAATCAGTGACTAGGAAGATGTACTTTTAGGATCCTGGAATTCGCATTTAGAGAATTTGGCATACAACTACTCCTTCTTAAGCAACTACAAGATTAACTTGAGGTGCTCTGCATGCTCTTGCTTGTTCTTCGAGTATATCCTTGATATCTGTCAATAAGGACTAATCACGTTTTATCTAGATATGGGTTTGCCAACCCCGATTCATGAGATCCATAAATACAGCAGGTGCGTTAGTCAAACCAAACGGCATAACTTGAAATTCATAATGTCCATATCGAGTTCTGAATGCGGTCTTTGGAATATCTTCTTCACGAACCCTTAGTTGATGATAACCCGACCTCAGGTCGATCTTTGAGTAGATACTCGAACCTTGTAGTTGATCGAACAAATCATCAATCCTGGGAAGCGGATAACGGTTCTTCACCGTCAGCTTATTCAATTCCCGGTAATCAATGCACATCCGGAATGATCCATCCTTCTTCTTGACAAACAAGACCGGAGCTCCCCAAGGTGAGGAACTGGGTCTTATAAAGCCTTTGTCGGAAAGTTCTTTTAGTTGGTCCGACAATTCTTTCATTTCGGACGGAGCCAGTCGATAAGGTGCCCGTGCTACTGGCGCAGCACCAGGTATCAAATCGATTTGAAATTCCACTTGGCGGATTGGTGGAATACCCGGAAAGTCTCGAACTATTGGTACGTCATCAGGTCGCTTCTCCTTCGACTTGTCTTCCGTCTTTTTCGTGGTAACATGTGCCAAAAAGATAGGACATCCTTTCAGCAAATACTTTTGTGTTTTGGTGCACGAGATGATGTTTAATCGGGACTCGTGACCGTTGTTGCTTCCGTCACCATGAAAAGTTAAAATCTTGTCTCCAAAGGGAACACGAACGAGTTTCTCATCACAAACGATTACGGCATGATATTTAGCTAACCAGTCCATACCGATAATGACGTCAAAACTACCCATCTCTACGGGCATCAAGTCGATGTTGAATGGATGATTTAGAAAGTTTAGAGTGCAACCCCGTATAAGTGTATTAACCCAAATTATTCTACCGTCGGCTAACTCGACGTCATAACCATGGTCTAGAGTAGTTGGGATGATATCCATCAAAGAACTAAATGCGGTAGATATGAAACTTCTATCGGCACCCGTATCAAATAAAATCGAAGCATAACGATTATTTAGGAGGAACGTACCCGTGACAACATTAGAGTTCGGGTTAGTTCTAGCGGCCACAACATTAACTCTTGCTTACAACATTCCATTCTGGTCGATTTCCTTGATTTCATTATTCAGCTTTGGCAGTCAATCCGAAGTGACCTTGAACTCCACACTCAAAGCAAGTGATACCTCGTGGATTTGTCCCTTGGGTTCTCTGGTTATTGTTGTTGTTGTTGTTATTGTTGGCAGTAGGTCGACCTTTACAGTCACGGGCCGAGTGGCCAATCTTTTTGCAGTTAGTGCACTTTTGAGTACACCATGGGAAGGGTTTATATATGCTTATACTAGGCCGGCCATGGGCTTTGTCCATGGGCTTTTCCTAAACTAGCCTATCTAGTTTCCAAATATTACTTAACGAGCTATCTAACGATATTTATGGAAGTGACTGATACTTTCGTATTCCTAACAATCTCCCCATAAGGGAGGTCACTCCATTTTACAAAAACTTAAACCTAGCATACTATGCTTTGTCTTCGGTCTTGTGCTCGCAGATTTGTTTTCTTGACTTCATCTTGTGAATATGATGTAGTGATCTCTGACTTTAGGCTTGAGCTTGTTCTGATAGGCTTGACTTGTATGTGAACTTGAACGTCTTTGAGATCATCAACCAAGCATAATATCTTATCATCATTTTGTGATCTTGTCGCCGTCTTGTGCACT
The DNA here is from genome assembly GCA_026074375.1 of Tanacetum coccineum. Classification (NCBI taxonomy): domain Eukaryota; kingdom Viridiplantae; phylum Streptophyta; class Magnoliopsida; order Asterales; family Asteraceae; genus Tanacetum; species Tanacetum coccineum. The sequence continues at coordinate 98,865 of BQNB010004655.1, read as the reverse complement.
TGTGACATTTGGACCGACATGCTCATACTGTTGTTGTTTCTTGGTCTTGAAAGCTTGAATAAGACATCTTTCTTGAAATTGTTTAACTATAACACTTCGTCACTTCGAGAAAGACGTTCGGTATCAGAGTGACGGAAACTTCTTTGAAATTCTTTGACTTTAATACTTCATCACTCCAAGAAAGACGTACGTCATCAGAGTAGCGGAAGTCTTGAAACATGTACTTGAGCTTTCATGATGTCTTTACTTTTGTCGATCAAGTATAAGCATGTTGCTTTGAATCTTGACTTGTCTTAATCTAATAGCTGCGGCCATCGGGATTACCTGCATGAAAAGGTTAGTGATAATCAACATGTATGGACAAAAGCGGCTTTGTTACTTCGTCGAATATGGTTGTAATAACCACGGTTCCCCGTTAATCAGTATAAATACTGCCTGTGATCAGGTAGAATTCTGAAGAATCTCCTTGACAGGGTTTCACAGCTGTACTAGCCGTTCTCATTACCAGAGCATCTCAAAGCAGACAACACGGTAAGAGTGAACCGGTAAGTTACTATCTTCCCGATTAAGCCGTCAATTCGTGTTCAGCTTTCCTATGTCCAGATACCCTTGTGAGGCTTCCCATGGACATAAGATTAAAAATTGATTTAGGAAAATCAGTCGGTGTGTCAAGATGCAAACGGTTTTTATGACACACCAACAGTTTTATCTTTTTCAAAATTCATCCGTCAATTCATAAGCTGGACCGAATCGATATCCAGTATCACAAGTTTGATCCATATAGGATCTCATAAGTCACCTACCGCAAAGCTTGTTTGATGTTGGCTCTAGAAGGATTTCCATCGTCATTGTGAGTACTTTTAGGTATCACTCTGATGTTCTGGCAAGATCACAAGGATGATGCGTAGGACTCTTGATATATTTTTTGTTTTCACCTTGTGTGAATTAGCAAGTATATTTTGGATAATTGTCCTAATGAGATTTATGGATGATCTCTTTTGGCTCTAGACTCAATAGTGCACATTTGGTTTTAGTAATCGAAGGCTGGAGCAGACTGCCACCTTTTCAATACCAACTAACTCGGAGTGAGAAAGTCGATAGAAATGAGTGTAATCTCTGTGAGAAATGAAACAAGAGTCTTTTGAGAGACCTTGAGTGGCTGGGAAGGGTTGTGCATTGCGTCACTGGGTCCATGACGACTGTCTTCAATACCAGACAACAGCTTAGTGTTTCTGACAGTTTATGTATTGACCCGGTTTCTGCCTAAGTGTAAGGAGGGCTTCTTTCTTTTCACCCTTTATCTTAACTTTTCTTTTTAATTCTTCAACCCCTTCAGTGCTTACCGAGACTTCATGACTAGTACCTTGTTGGGTTTGTTCCAGTACTAGCTCCATTTCAGTCGGCACTATTCCCTTATTCTCACTTTTACTCCTTTTTATATCATACCTATGGACTTCTACACTAACTAGTGGAATGTCCCTGGGTAGATCCCTCCAGTTCTGGCTGGATCATAGGAACGAATACCTAATCCTAACCACCTTATAACTCCAAGTAATTACAAACATGGTCGGTCTTTTGGTTTCTTTAAAAAACAAAATTTTAAAATATTAACCCTACGGATGTAAAACTATTTTTCCTAGGTCCTAAACGATAAAAGAAAATTTTCTAAAAAAGATTTATATTTTTTTGACTTTTATTTTATTTATTATGAATTAATTAAGATTTTAATCTAAATAAATTATAAAAAATACTAAACGATTTTATAAAAATCTAAGAAAATTACAAAAAGTAGCTAAAGTTATTAGGAATCTATGAAAAAAACAAAATGGTTCCTAGCTTATTTGAATAAGCCAGGAAAAAAGCAAAAAGAGCTTATAGGCTTATTGGGCTAAAAATGGATATAGTAATAATGTATGCAAACAATAGCGGATGAGCTATTGTAGCACAATTGGTTATGGAGTGTGTGTTAGGGACGTGGGTATAAAGGGGGAGGTCCAGGGTTCGAGCCTGGGCCTCTCTCTTTTTATAAAAACTTTTTTTTTAAATTCTTTTAAAACTTATAAAACACACAAAAACTAACAACTTTTAAAAAAGACACTTTTTGAGAAACTTAAAAATAAGCTGTTAAAATAAGCAAAGAAAATGGAAGTGAGCTTTTTTTTTCTAGGGACCTAAAATAAGCTAACTGTTGGGCTTATTTGGTGGACAAATAAGCAAATGCTAACAACTAAATAAGCAACAAAGTTAAATTACTAAACCTAAGAAGCTATTCTAAGCAAAAATAAGCACAAAGGATAAAGCCAATAAGCTAGTTAGCTAAGAAAAAGGACATAAATGCTATTTTACTCTAAGGTTAAAATAAGCTAACTGTTGCTAGTCCTATGGCTAAATAAGCTAGGGAAAACATAAATAAGCTAAAATAGATGGGAAACTAAACCTAATAAGCTAATCTAAAAAGAAATAAGCAAGAAAAGAGTTGACAGATAAGCTAAAAAATCAAATAAGCTAACATGGCAAAAAAAGAACAGGTAGGCAACAGCCTAAGGGACAACTTTGGGCTTAAAAATAAGCCCTTATATATATCCTGAGGGCTTAATGAAGCACATCCCTAAAAAGCTTGGCCTAAGGCCTATCTAAATCAGTAAAAAGATAACATTTTGAAATTCAATTAAGCCCCTGAAAAGACTTATGAAAAAGCTAGTTATACTGATTTTTAGTTTTTAAGTTTTACTAAAAATGAAAAGTTTCTAATTGCTATGCTACTTAGATGGAAAATAAGCTAAGAAAAACGCAAGGTAAGCCAAAACAGATAAGCACTTTTTGTAACTATGGATTTTATTGACATCTAATAAATAAGTAGAAAAACCTTAATAAAAACAAACAGAATGCTTATTATCACTAAGGGCCTAAACTGTTTTTGGCTTTTGGAAAAATAAGCTAAAGGAAAACAAAAGGACTGAAAATTATCTAAGTCCTAAATCTAATGAGCACAGGGAAGCAAAAATTAGCAAAGGAATCTAGCTAAAAAGGGAAGGAAAAGAGCTTATGAATTAGACAATACTAACTTAATAGTTAGTACTGCCTTTGAAAGCTTAAGGCTGCTAGGGGCTCTTCTAGACTAAATAAGCATAGAAAAAAAAGAACTAAGCAAATATGAATAAAATTAAACAAGAGAAACAAGCTGAAAGACATGAAAAAGCAATAAGCATATAAGGGCTAAACCTGCTAAAACAACCTAAAGGGCTATCTTTGGGCTTAAATTTAAGCTATCAAACCAAAATGCTAGAGCTCAAGACTTGCAAACAGACAAAGCTAGCACTTCTAGCTACTGGAAAAAGAAACAATTAATCATTTTGAAACACAAATAAGGAGCTAAAAGGCTGGAAAAAAAAAGGTTGTTTGGCACAGGAAACTCTTTTTGATTTTTCTATAAAAGGCAAAAGGCATATTTAAGCCTTGGAAATAAGCTAGCAAAAAGACTCAAAAACTTAAAATAAGTATAAACAAATGAAAAAGGACTCCTAGTGGGCTTATAGAACAAAACTGAGAACCAACAACTTATAGGAGCTTACTTATTTAAGCTGCTGTACTATTAATGTTCATAGACAAGAAAAACTTAGGACATGATTGCAAAATTCCAATGAACCTTAAATTTAACTCATCCTACTGCATTAATCACTCAAAAACAACATTAGAACAAGATTCACAAGCAGTTTTAAGAGGTCTTATCAAATAAGCATATGCAAGGAATTTAAAACACAAATTTTGAAGAACATTTAGAAAACAACTTAAAACTTAGGCTAGACACTAAAGCCTTTTAAAACCATTCAATAGAGCTAAGAGAAAAGTTTTTAAGAAGTGATTAGGTGACCCATGGCTATTTTACACTAAATTTGACCCGTTTTCACCCCTTGACCCAAACACTCCCTTAACTTTTATAACTCAAATTTTAAAACTGAATAAAAGGATTCACACAAAGGATTCACAATGCTAGGCATTTAGCAAGTATATAAAGCAACAAGAAGCAGATTTAAGCTGACTTTAAGCACAAATAAGCTAGAACACGGGTAACAATTTAAGAGAATTCAAAAGATAATTTTTTGCATAAAACTTAAACTTTCATTAAAACATTAAAGGTTTACAAGATTTAAAGTCAAATGACAGAAAATATAAAACTTAAAACATTAAAAGTTAAACCAAGGCTACTACTAAAAAACTACTCTTTTCTCTGTCTTCTTTTTTCATTATATAAGCAGCCAAAGTTCTCATAGTGTGCTAGTTGTGCTTGTTATGTGAGAGAGCTCAAAGACCCATCTTGACCCTCAATTTGCCTTGGCCATCAATCAAATCAATCCTGACCCTTGATCTTTCCTCTGATGAATTGTAAGAATAGGGATTGCCATGGTGGATTTGTAGGTTAGTGGTGTGGGGTAAACTATTTTGAAGTGGGGTGGGAGAGTGGGGTTGGTTATTATCGTTTGTTGCAGGGTACGAATGAAAACGATGGGTGTACAGTAGTGTTGGCGGGAAAAAAGTTATAAGGGTGCAGGGGAAAACTTTGGTGAGATGGCAAGATGAACCCCTGAAGTTGTATTGTTTGATTGCAGCAATGGTCCTTGTACTCTGCACATTTGGTCCTTGAGGTTAAGTGGTGTTTGCATAGTTAGTCCTCAAGGACTAACAATGAAAGGGAATAAGGGAGTGGGCTAATGGTGTTATGGGAATGGATCAGGCCTTAGCAGTTTGGGCCCGTTTGGTTTTTAATTAAAAAGGGAAAATGGGACCCCCCTGGGTTTTACATAAGTCTTATATAAGTGGTCTGACCCGGGCCCACTAGTGGGTACGATTGACCCCTTTTAGTAATTTAGGTTTTTGGGTTCTGTTTATTGATGCCCTTATTGGCCCTTCCCAACGCCATAATCCCGGGTTGACTTTGACTTCGACTTGACATTCATTAATTGCACAAAAACGTGTCGAGTCGATCCGGAAATGTTTGTTTTAGCTCTGTTTTTTTATCCTTTTGCACCTTTGGCCTCGGTTTTTTCATGCTCTTTCAAATCGCTCTCAGTTTGTCCCGGACTTTGGCTTTTGTTTTTGTCCTTTAGTGAATATCCGGTACCTGCACAGTACAAACACAAAAACAAGCATATTTATGGCATTTTATGTGCGTTTTTGGTCGTTTAGGGTCGATTTATTAGGTAAAAGGTATGTGTAATTACACACATACCAAAATCCCCCATACTAAGATATTGTCGTGTCCTCACGCAATGCTATAAGTAAGCACTTAGAAAACTAAGAATCTCGATCCCCCTCGACTAATAACCTCGAAAAGTAGCTAAGTGTTCATCAAGGGAATTAAAGACTCATAAGTTTTGAAAAGCCCCGTTTTTACCATTTAAATGTATACACTTATTCCTACACATATTTTTGTATTTTTCATTTTTCTCAATTTTTTTTGTACTTTTCTTTTTAAGCAACTAACTAACTTATTTGACTTTCGTTATTTTCATAACCGTTAGGGATCATAGAACAAGATGCATTTCGATCCGAGAATGCCCCAAAAAGGATAAATTCATCGTCCCCGACTTTTCACCTATCCCAAACCAAGCTTAAAACGAAATCATAGTTAAATATCAGTTAAGATGCTAACACTACTCATATTTGCAACTTGTGAACTTTTCACTCCCGATAATTATTATATCTTAGGTGTATGTGCTATTTTGAATTTCAACCATGGATCAACGTTTTGCAACATTCTATGTTTCACGTTCCACCCGAGAATAATGAGTTTGAAGGCGAGATCATCCCATGTAGCGACTTTCGTCTCGGCACATCCCAACCTTGCGGTTAAGTGACCAGGCTTTTGACACCCCACAGAGACTAGTATCGGGACTCACGGACCTTAGGTTTCATAAACTCTTAGGTTTTCCGTATGCACATAGCTTATAAAATAGAATAGCCAAAGTTCAAAAGCATATTTGAATTTAACAAAAAGAGATCTTTTATTCACACTTAATATTAACCATTTATGCAATTTGTAACCCTCGACCTTTTAGAAGGCTGCAACATCGGTTGTGAGCCGGCAAGATGCAGCAAACTTTTATCAGTCTTGGATTATTATTATTACTATGGGCTTTCTTTAGAAGGCTGTAACATCGGTTGTGAGCCGGCAAGATACAACAAACTTTTATCAGCCCACAGTTTATATTTATTATATTTTTGCATTTTTCATCTTTTTATATATATATATATATATAAATAGGGAAAAACGTCTTTTTGAAAAATTCAAGTATAAATTTGAACTAAGGCTAAAGTTTTTGCTATATACTACATAAAAATTATTGATTTAAGTTTAATTTCCAAAAGTAGCACGTATATTAATCAGGTTAAGAGCTTATGGGAGGAAAAGCGACAAATTACACACATGAGCTTTTAAGATTTCCAAATAATCCTTGTTTAGCATCCAACTCATACTTAACACTATCATTTTCCGTTCTTCGCGAATATTCGCGAACGCTTAGTCTAAAAGTTAAGGAACAAGCTAGAGCTCAACACGCTCGATCGAGTCAAAATTTACTCTTATTCTACCCAGCAGGAAAGTCAAAATTGTGACAAAACACTTATTTTATTTTTGAAAAAATTTTTTTTTTTTTTAAATTTTGGTGGTAAAAACGGGATTACGTGAGAACAACGGTTGTAGGCACAATCAAATCGAAGATCCCCCCATACTAGAATGAAACATTGTCCTCAATGTTTTACGAAGGGTCTCTACGTAAATCCTAAGCCGTTTAT
>BQNB010004655.1:0-88671 GCA_026074375.1 Tanacetum coccineum | reverse complement strand
ACTATACGATAATAATTAAAAGCAAACGCGCAAAAGCCTAAAAATAAATAATGGGATAAATGAAGTCGTAAATGACCTGAAATGAGAAATATTACAGTATAGCCTAAAACTTCCTAGTATATAAAGAAAAGACCATAAGACTTAAACACATACACTTTCAACTAGCAAATAAATCAAACACTTTTCTCTCTTCCTTTGTCTAAAAGCGCCCACGGCTCAATTGGTTTTATTAGGGTGTTCATAGTGTTGATTTTTCAAGCATACACACATCAATAGGGTTCATATCTAAGGTGTTGCAAGGTGGTTTGGAAGCTTGGGTATTATTTTGCAAGGGTTGTAATCAAGAAGAAAAGCTAGGGTTTTTAGGGTTTTCTTAGAAGTATTTTGGGTTTAGGCTTGGGTTTAAGCTTGTGTTCTTCATCCTCATACACTCTCATAAGGTCTACTTAAACCCTAATCATTCCATTCATTCATTTACTTATGTTTACATACTTGATATATATGTTAATCACCACCTAGGTTTGTTTTTATGATTTATGAAATATTACAAGGACAAATGAGATTCGAAATTATATTTATAAATGGTGAAATAATACTTAAAATAGAAGTACACACTTTATATAAGTGTTAATTAATTTATATGATTAGTTTATAAATTAATTTGTGTTGAAAGTGTTATTTACAAAAGTTATGTACAAATTGTTATGAGGACATTTTATCTTGGACAAAAGTGATGAACACAACCTAGAGGACTCAAAATATATATAACTTGTGGTATAAAGTAAAGTAGAGGACTTGTAGAAATTCATTTATGCTAAAAAGTTATAAAATAAGTTTTATAAACTTTTTATGAAAAGAAATACTTAAACCTACTGTATGAATTCGAAAAATAAAACATTTATTTTATATTTTATTCAAATAGTACATCTCAATACGAAACCTATCATATAAGGAACTCGAAAAACAGAGCTATAACGAAGGAGATACGGATTTTACAAGATTTCGGATTATTAAATATATATATAAGTGTTTTTATAAAAGATATTTTATAAAAACAAAATCTGAGACAGTAAGTTACCTTTTTATAAACACAAAAATATGTTAGATTTTATCAATACGATTTCATACATATAAGGAACGTTAAAATCGGAATTAAAACGAATGAGATACGATTTTTGCAAGATATCGACAAATAAATTTATAAAAAGTATTTTTATAAACTTTGAGCTACTGTTACTGTTCACAACAGGTTATATAAATGTTATAAATTTAAAATTTTGATAATTTATCTCGTCACGATCCCGTACATATAAAGGACACGCGAAACGGAGTTAAAATGAGTAAGTCATGAGTTTTCAAAGATTTCAAATAAATAGAAAGTATAAAACCAATTAATTTTTATAAATAATTTTCTATGACTTTTATAAAAATTAAGCTTGCTGATAGAAATGTAAAAAGTACTTTACGAAGGTTTTCGGGTCCGTTTGGGCTATAAAAACCTTAAGAAATATTGTCGTATTATTTATATAATATTTATATACGTTTTTAACTTTATAAATATTATTTTATAAAACAATTGAACTAGTTATATAATGTCATTATATAATCAACAAAAATACTAAATCGAGTATTATTAGCAAATAATCAATTGTTGCACAAGGATGACATTTCATTTCACAAGTACAAATAAACATTTACTTAACAAAGTACAATTTAAGTATTGTTCTAACACTTCAAATTAAACAAAAACTAGTAGGTGGTGGTGTAACTATATAACTTGTGATGTTGTATTTATATATTAAATACATTATACTTATACGACCTATAATTAATTAGGTTGCATTCGGATTTCGCGAGACGTTTCACTTACTTGATTTATATAATCAACACATTCACTTGAGGTGAGTTTATAGCCCCATGTTTTACTCGTTTTATACATACTTTATAACTTTTGGGGTGAGAATACATGCGCATTTACAAACTCGTTTTCATACTTGGTTTCATATCTTGTTACATACTCGTTTGCATACACGTTTACAAAATGGTTTACATACTCATTTACATACTCGATTACATACTCATTACAAACTCATTTACATGATTGATTACAAACTCGGTTACATGAACATTCAAACTCATTTACAATGGTTGATTACAAACTCGTTTACATACTCACTTTACTTATGGACGCAACAACTTTACTTTCATTCAAATGATTACGGATTAGCTTAGGTCGCATGAACTGTTAATTACTTGGAGGGTAAGCGCGAGTGTTATAAAATAGATCTATTGGGGATTGACAACCCCCGTTCGGGTGATTAGCTCTCACTAGTTCGAGATTGAACTAACAAACGTTATACCATGTCGGATCACGACTGGCTTGGAGCCTCAGGGCCAGCATGACATACACATGAACTTTTACCGTGCCTTGAATAAAGTGGCATACTTATACGTCTACGTCGCAGTTTCATGAACTTAGGGGAATAATCGTAATCACTCTTTATGTTGCATCTAGGCAATACATACTTGAAATATTTTGGGATATTGTGCTCATTACAATTATCATACACATTTTGAACAATTGCGGTCCAACATTCATACATACATTTTGGTGACTATTTTAAGGATTGAAATGGTCATGCACACTTTACAAATCAATGATTTCAACATTTTAACAAACGCATTTTGTATGGTTTGTGTCTATACATTTTTTTAGGAAACCTATATATGTAAGTTTATGCGTTGCAAGTCTTGTATGGGCGGAACTTGTAACACAGTAAGCTTATATATATAGTTTTAGGTTTTACATTCGTATCTACTTAAACCTATGAACTCACCAACTTTATGTTGACACTTTTAAGCATGTTTTTCTCAGGTGATATAGATACTTGGCTTACTTGAAGTGCATTGGAGTCTAAACTTTACAAGATTACTTTTCAAACGACACATTTAGAGGTCGTTCTCTCATGACTTGTGTAATGGTATTATGAAGTAACGCTCCCGAATCCTTATTCCGCTTAAACTTAAAAATGCTATATGTTTATTGATAATATGTAAATGTAAAAAGATATTATTATTTGTTTTAACTAACCCACTAATGTTTGTTTTTATGTTGTCTTATTTTATAAGAATTATGGATCCAAATTCGAGCCTTGGAAAAATTTGCTTAGGAGAGGACGTCGTTGTAATTTCAAGTGATAAAGTTGAAGGATCTGGAGAATGGAATTCTTCGGAATTTGAGGACACTGCTAATAGTGGGCAAAATAAAAAACAAATGTTGTGATGGGCTGGAAGCTTATGATGGTGAAATTAATCTTGGAGTAGAGAAGAACATGATCTCAAATGAGTATGCAGTAAAGTTATGTTTGGAGCATGAAGTTAAAAAATGAAACAAAGTGGTTAAGAAGGAACTCATTGTTGCACTAAGAGGTGAAATCTACTTTGTGAAATTCATTATCAACCCAGAAGAAGATGATGTTGAACATGGGGTGATTTTTGGTAGATCATTCTTACGCATGACTAAGGCAGTTACTGATTTCGGGGTTGGAACTATCGCAATATTGCAACACCCTCAAATTTAGGTCGCAGCGGAATGTTGAATATCCGAGGGCGTTACATTTACGGATCAATAGCACAAGATATGAGAACGACCACTAAACGTGTCGTTTGAAAAAGATACATTGGATTAACAAAATACTTGTTTGTTACATAAGCTCATGGCTTCAAATTGTTCAACAATATAAATAAAGATTTTGGTTTATAACAATTGTCCTCAAAATGTAATAAGACCCCAAATCTTAAATGTTGACTCTTCAAATAATGACTTCCAATGTATCATCACACCTCTACCTATTGACCTGAAAAACAGCTTAAAAACGTCAACATAAAGTTGGATGAATTCATAGGTTATATGTAAATCAAAAAGTAGTGCCGCAAGATTTCCAAGTGTAATGATTAAGCAACACATGCAACATCATAAAAAGTAATTACGTTTCCTAAGCTCATACACTGAGAGCTCAGACATATTTGAAATGCAAATATATTTGCACAATTGTCCGTGACATGATGTGCTAACCTCGCGACATCCCAATTTGACATGGTATGCGTGCGTTCCCAGTGATAGCTAGTCACCCACCCGAATGGGGATTGCAATCCCTAATAGATACTATTTCAAAACATTCCCGAGCACCCACATAATGTAATTCCCCAATCACATCTATGCAATTAACATTTCATGATCATGGACATAATGGTTTATGGTAAACTTAGGCAAACACGTAATCTATGGTATAAAAAGTACACTTGGTCTAAATTGTAAAACAAGCATTATTTCTCAACCCCAAAGGATGTAAATCATTTAAATAATTGAAAACATGGGGCATGAACTCACCTTAGTAAATAGTCCCTCTGATTGATATTTATATAACTCCAAGCATGGAGTGATAACACCGTCAAGTACCTAAGTAAATACGGTCAAGTCTTAGTCTACATATTTAGGCTAACGTCACAATGCATAACAATAACAATTCTAGTTTATATAACTGTTAACACTTGTGTGGTGTTAACACGTTTATTTGTATTCGTTTTCCTTGTTTGCTCTTGTAAGGTGTACGACTATATACTTAAGTTACAAGGTGTTTAAGTATTAATAATAAATTACACCTATTTTATCAATCGCGTGACTTTAGTTATATAAGTATCTGTATTTATATCACGACAAGTCTCGGATACCATAAGTGTTTATTTAAATCACTTAATTATAATAAAATACCCTTAGGTTTTTATTATTGGCAAAAACAGTCCTTATAGTTTAAAATAGAATATTTACCGTTTACAAAAAACCCTTGAGTTTCCATATTGATACGTTAAGATCCCTCCCCTATTTTACAAAATTTACTTGTTGGTTCTTTGATGAGTTTCAAACAGTCCTCAAGTTCAGGAATGTCCAAAAACAGTATTAATTAAATACTAGCAGTATAAACAATATGCTAGCATTACTAACTAGAAACTCTGCTAGCAGGTACTAACTTCAGCTAGCAGGACTAACTCTGCTTGGCAGTAACTAACTTCCTAAACTCTGCTAGCATACTAACCCTGCTAGCATTACTAACTTCTGCTAACATACTAAACGTTCTTAAGCTGACAGTATAACTTCTAATTTAGCTCGTATCATACAACGATATATTGAGTTAAAATTCGTTAGAGTTTGTTTGAGCTCGTGTGGACACAAGAAAGTCCAGGAGTGTTAAAAATAGTTATTATAATACACTAGCAAGTATTAACAATAACTAGCATACTAACTCTGCTTAGCAAGTACCTAACTTTGCTACAGTACTAACCCTGCTAGCAGTACTAACTTCTTAAGCCTGACAGTATTAACTTCTAATTTAGCTTGTATCATACAACCCATTAGTGAGTTACAAGCTTTTAGTCCCTTAACTTGTAAAATCTACATTTTTAAGTCCAATTAAGTTTTGAAAAGTGGCAAAAGGTTTCATTGGACTCCAATAAGTTACATAAGCTGTGGCAGCTTATAAATAAGCTTGGAGGAGCTTATTTTTAGCTTATTGGGCTTTTGGGTCCGTTAAGTCCCATTAAGCAAATTAAAGGTCCATTTATGATTTTAAAAGCACATAAGCACTCATTTGGCTTATATAAGTTTATACGAAACTGTTAAGCTGAAAAATAAGCTCGGGTGAGCTTATTCGAGCTTATTGGGCTTGTTAGCCCAATAACTCTAACCCGAAAGTTTTCAAAAGATTTATTAAGGCTTTATAATGTGATCCAACTTATTTTCTAGTCTAAATAAGCACTCATGGGTCTGTTTTTATTGCTCGGCTTATTTATAAGCCAATAAGCTCGTTAATGGGCTTTTGGGGTAAAATAAGAACCCGAATAGCAATTTAATCCTTTAGGTTTGATCAATTAAGTCCATTAGCTTTTCTAAGTTCATAATAAGCCCTATAAGCTGCATAAGCTCACAAATAAGCTGTTCAAGCTTATTCGTGGCTTATGGCCTATTTCGGCTACGGTAGTGGGTTGCCAAGCCCAATAAGGGTTCGGTTAAGTTTCTATGGTATCAAGGTCCATGTAAATCCAATAAGTACATTAGGCTACTATTAGGATCTTTAATCCCTAAAATAAGCTAAGCCATAAGCCATGCTTAATCCTTGGTGGGCTACGTGGCCCAACAGTGGATATATGTGTCCACTGTGGGTGCATATGGTTCGTGTTTGTGGTGATTAACCATAAGACGATCACTTTGAGCCTATTTGCTCTACCTATGGTTCGTGTTTGTCACATCCAAGCATTCTACTATTCGTTATACTCTTTCCCAAGCCAAGCTATCAAGTTTATGTGAAATGTTTACGTATAGGTTTCACACAAACGAGTTAGTGTCCACATAGGTCTCCCTTTCTTGTAATTTAATGAAAACATTTATTGCCTTAGCTCATTTTAAGTCATGTTTCACATGTTAGCACCACACAATCATATGTACTTATAATACGTGCGTGAAACATGCATGGGTTAAACCATGCACGTTCATGCCCACGTACGTTTGTTAATTACAATATATCATAACCCATATAACTAGTTAAGAAGAAAATGAAATAAGATATGGACATGAATGAGCTTAGTCCGTGACTTACAATAGTCTTAGTGTCTTGGTTCGAGTTAGGAAGACAACTCACAATGTATTCACGATCGAATAACAAACCCAAAGCTCCCAAGCTTATCAAATACCCACGCCTCAGCTCGTATACCTTCTTATGAACTTGTATGATAACCTAGTACCACTTATATGTTTGAGGAAAATTGTTAAGGTGTTTGTCGCGGCTTATGACCCGAAACAAGAAGAGAATTAATATGGTTTGTTTGCTTAGAGTGTTTGTGTGTTTGTGAGTTTTCAAGAAGTGTTAAGCGTCAAATGTTTATGGGTATATATAGGTTTATGAGCTAGTTAGTTTCTTAGTCCCTAACCAACCCAAATCGTGCCCTTAATAGGTGGTTTAGTTTCTAGTTAATCTCTAATGGTTTTCTCATTACCTCTCTAAGTACACATCTTAATTACCATATCAATGGTACAAGATACTCAAGATTTGACAAATCTTATGGTATGTGTATGTATAGTGTCTGTCGTGGGTATCAAGAGCAAGAAAAGATCCAATGAGGTTATTACCCAATGTGTATTAGGTTAACTAGGAACAATAAGGACATGTTTTAATTAAACCTAGGTTGTACATGTACTTAGTTGGGACAATAAGAGATTTTCTAGTTGGTTAAGCATGTGGGACGAGTAGGATTAGAGGGAAAGATAGGTTTTTGAAATCTTACTAAGATTATACAAGTACAAGACTTAATTAAGAGATAATTGTACATTGTAGTGTAAGTATCCATTGTATTATGGTTTTTGTTCATCTAGATTCGGCCATAATGGCTTGTTAACACAAGAATTGAATTATTTTTGTGTTTAAGGATTAAAAGTGGGTATTGGTTTGAGTCTAGGTAAGTCTAGGTATTTCCGGGGTGTGTCTAAAGGTATTTTATTGCGAAACGTAAGCCTTTTACGTGACCAATAAAAATAAAACGCGCAAGGTCAATAATTATCTTCTAAATAATTATATAACACTTGCTTGACGTAAACCTTAATTTATTTGGTGACCATTTAAGTTGAATGATTATTTCTAGTCTACACGATTTAGCTTAAAAGTTGAATTAAAAGTAAACGCGTATCGGACTAAGATAAATAGTGAAGAATAATAGAATTCATAAAATGACCTAAAATTTAGGAATGTTACAGTCTCCACCCGTTAAAAGAGCTTTGTCCTCAAAGCTTAAGATCTTGTAGTGGATGACGAAGCCCGGTTTGTGAAAAGCTGTGGGTACTTCTGTTTGAACGAATCTTCACGTTCCCAGGTGAACTCAGGACCCCTCCTAGAGTTCCAGCGAACCTTAACCAATGGTATTCGGCTTCGCTTTAATCGTTTGATCTCCCGTTCCATGATTTCAACGGGCTGTTCCACAAACTAGAGCTTATCATCAACATGAATTCCTTCCAACGGCATGGCTAATGGTTCGTCAGCATAACATTTCTTCAGATTAGACGCATGGAAAGTATGGTGAACCCTGCTCAACTCTTGAGGAAGTTCCATCTTGTAGGCAACCTTCCCAACCTTGGCTAACACCTAGAAAGGTCCGACATATCTCGGGTTCAGCTTGACCCCGCTTGCCGAATCATACAACCCCTTTCCAAGGCGAGACCTTGAGCATAACCCTATCCCCAACTTCGAACTTTATCTGCTTTCTCTTCAAATCAGCGTAGCTTTTTTGTCGATCCTGAGCAGCTTGAATTCTCTGCTTGATCAGGATAATCTTTTTCGTTGTTTCTTGGATCATTTCTGGGCCAGTCAGTTGAGCTTCTCCAACTTCGGCCCAGCATACAGGTGATTGACATTTTCGGCCATAAAGTGCCTCATAAGGTGCTGCGGCTTTATGCTAGCGTGATAATTGTTGTTGTATGAAAACTCGGCCAATGGCAAATGCTTAACCCAGCCCTTGCCAAAATCGATCACGCAAGCACGTAGCATGTCCTCGAGAGTTTGAATGGTTCTCTCGCTCTGGCCATCAGTTTCTGGATGATAGCAGTGCTGTACTTAATTATCTGTAACCCTAAGATTTACTGATATTGATTCAGAAATTTGAAGTAAATCTTCCATCGCGATCACCAAGATAATTGAGGCAGGTATCCCGTGTCTTGCCACTATCCTATTCAGGTACAACCTTGTCTACTTATGAATTTGATAAAGTATGTGCTGATGATGAGTTGCAATCAAAAAGAAGATTGTTAGTGTAGACTTGGTGAACTGTGTCATAGTTTAACATTGTTCGGAGTTTTGCTCGAAGAGATGGGCAATTTATCAAAGCGGTGATGTCGAAGAGGGAAGGTTTTAATGTTTACTTTGAAGGAAGGAGGTTTTTGCGTAGTGATGATAATTTTAATGCGAGAGGATAACCTTGGTTTTCTAGGAGTCACACTTCTACTATCAGGAACCTAATTTTGAGGGTGATTCACAAAATGATTACTTATGGTTTGTGTCAGAGGACGATTGGGTATGATAAGATTAAGAAGAATGATTTGTGGCTCATATGTTGTTTGATGAAGACACCAAAATGGGTATGCAAATGTAGCTTGGGTGATTGCAAGATGGATAAAGAGGAATTGTGAGTTAAAACTCAAAAAGAGAGTCGAAATTTTGCTTTGTGGTTAGTTTATCTCAAAGATTGCTAGGAAATGCAAGGTGTTGATGGTGGGGCTGACAGAGATGTAACTTCCTTTTTTTGGGTTAGGAGTTTAGTGCTCCGATTTACTATAGGGATTTAGATACGATTTCTCTTGGGATTTGATCGACTCTAGATGGTAGCTTCTGCCTGAAGATCCATAGGCTGGTATCCAAGTGTTGGTATTCCAGACCTCCGAGAGCATCTACTGATAAGGATTTGTATGATAGGATGGGTAGGATGAGATACGCCAAGAGGCGATAGAGCGGATGGAGTATAGGCAGTCATATCATTGGGACAGGTACCAGGGAGTGTTCGAGCACATGGCTAGGGTTGTATAGGGTTCCAATGTCAGGGAGCCGACAAACCCCCTCTGGGTTTGCTCAGCACAGTTATTGACCTAGTACTATCAGCTTTAGTATTCCTACTCTCCGCACCCAATAACAGCAGCAGCAGACGGATGATGATGAGTAGTGTCAAGACGACACGAGTTGGTTTCATGACGGATGGTTTTGGGTTACTTATGTTCTGAAAACAATTTCTCTAAAACAATTATTATTATTATTATTGTTATTATTATGGTGTGTAAAATGTCTCTGTTGGCATTAAAACAATATTATCGTACTTTCTATTAATAATTAATTAGGATTATTATTATTATTGTGTGCTATGCAATGTTTATATTTGTAAACAAGGAAAAGAAAAAAGAGAAAGGATGCATGACGAAATGACGTGAACCAAAGATTCAAAATATCAATTGAAAAGTATTATTTCACTTTCCCATTTTATCATTTCTTAATATTTTCACATTGAGGAAAATGCTATATTAAGATATGGTGGGAGATAATTTGGAAAAGGTCTAAATTAAGTTAAAAGGAAAATCTTTTAATAACATTTTTAATTGCTCAACATAATAAGCAGTTGACTCTGGATTGATTAACTATACTAGCATATTTATACCACTCAGAAAAATTGTGAGGATTAGAATTTTAAGAATTCAGATAATCTTTCTTTGATACCTAGTTTTCACGAGTTAAGGAGTGAGCAATTGCAAAATATCTCATCAGTCGGTTACGGTTCTGTGATATGTGTTTTGTCGCCTTTTGTGGTGCATTGATATCGATTTAAAATGTATGTGTGTGCCGAGTGGATTTGTTATTCAAGAACTTGTGCTTGAATCTTTATGAGACCGGCAGTAGTAGGAACACGTTCGCGTGTTATAAAAAAATTTTACTGATTTAATTAAGAGGTGATATAAAATTTAATATAGTAAACATTTATTTTTTTTTCAAAAAGAATTTCTAATAAAATTATCTAAATTTTATCCGTACGATTTGAAGATACGTAATGTTGGTATTGCGTTTGAAATGAAGTGCGAATGTTGCAATACTTCTAAGTTTATTAAAGTAGTGTGTTTAATACTCTAAAGTTCTATGAGGGGTAAGCAAGTTTCCCCAATGATTAAAGTGAAAATAAGGTAAAAATAAGCCTCAATTAGAAAAAAAGGAAAGAGAAAGAAGAATGATGTGAAAGAGTATAGCCGGTTACATTACGGATAAATTGAATTATAATTTTTATTATTGGAAATGTTTTTCTATAACTAAATATAATATCACTAAATACATTACCTATGTTGTATGGTTTTTATGTCTTGGTATGCTTACGCCATGTCACGGTGAAAATTTAGTTTTTTGTACAAGCTATTGGTAATTTGAATATTTTATGACTGTGTGTTATGATGTGACTCTCCTATTTGTTTATCTATCCATTTTACTTAATTAAGCGAGTACGAAAATGAAGATTATTCTATAAAAAATCTGTGAGTTGCTTTTGTCGGTTATTATGTTTGTGATATTTAGTTGTTTTATTAAAACAAAATACTTTCGCTTTGATTGCTTGAGGGCAAGCCAATAAGCTAAGTATGGGGGGATTTGATAACGCTCCAAATATACATAAAATATCCCTTGAAAATACATTAAATATATATGTTAACACATGAAATATTGCAAAGTTTGGTTGTTTGTTGTGTAATAATAATTTCAGGACCAAAAGTAAAGAAAAGGACTAAACGTGCAAAAGAATCCCGTTAAATGCACTAACAGTCGTTATATGAAGAATCTAGAAGAAAATCCAAGGAGGAGTTAATGATCAAAGCCAAAGTGCGGCGCACAATTATTTTTGTGCGGCTTACTTCAAGACGAAGTAAAAAAAAATAAAGCCATTTAATTACACACCAAGTGCGGCACACAATTTTCCTTGTGCGGCGTACTTCTCCTGTAGTTACTCCTAAGTCATAAATGATTGCAATGATTGTGTAACCTTTCACTCCCTAAATTTTAGCAACTGATGCACCATCCTCAAGTATAAATAGAGCACGAAATTCAGGGTTAGAAGCATCCCATTCTTTATTCTAATCATCTGTAATATTTGCACAATAGTTAGGCCACACCCGTCCCAAAGTTGTTTCTTAGGGATTGTTGAAGAAATAAACTTATTCTTCATCCATTCCAGGTTTTTGTAGAGGAAAAGTACCATTTATTCTCAAAAAGGTGTGGTTAAGAAGGTGTTATAGTGGTTATAGTTGATTTTTCGGAGTTTGTGGCAATTATTGTCAAAGGAACAGCTTGAGATTGCTATTGGAGTTTGGTTATAAAAACGTTTCCCTATTTATTAATTATGAATTCTTGAATTGTTCATGCTTGTTATGTGGTTTTGAAATTGATGAATTGAGTAGTTTAACATGTTTGGTTTGGGGGATCATGTGGGAATGATGGATTAATCTTGATTAAACTATTAAACTTTGGATATTAACTAAATGTTAAACTTGATGTTTTTATAACCGGATTTTTTAATAAGTCATTTAATCTTCATACTAGAAGGGTTTTGGTCGAAGACTCAGACTCTATATGTTTGGGTTCCATGTTGGTTGTCTTGACAAACTAGATGTTAGCCTTGTGAGGAATTGGCTAACAAAATGATGATTAACCAGAGTTATTAAAAAGGTTTAAGGATTCTTAACCACATGTCTACGAACTTGGTTAAGAAAGTTTTTATAGTTTATTATTTCCAAACTTGAATTGAGCTGAAAGCATGTTTGTAATCTAAATGTATAATGATCCGAAAGGGGGATTTTTAATTATAACAAATAGACAATTGTGTTTAGTAAAATACTCGTTTCTTTATCGATTATATTTAATTCTTTTGAACCATTATCCATTCTAAGTTTATCTATATTTGTTCTCGTACCCCCAACAACATCATTTTAATATCTTCGGAGTACCTTGACATCTTTAGATCCGTGACACAGTATATATATTTACCTTTCGGAATATAATCGCCTCTTTTTAGAATATCCCAATCCTGTGGAATGACCGGTTTACCCTAAAACCTTTACTATAATCGGGAAGTTTTACTTTACCATGTGGTTTAGTTGGAAATCAGATAGAAAACTAGTATTTTAAAAATTTAAAGCTTTAATACAAACTATCATTGAATTAATTTACGGTGGCTGTGCTTTTGGCGCAGCTAGGGGATGCGGCAGATGTTTAGAGTTGAGGTGGTTTTAGGGTGATGGAGAGGGACAATGGCTAGGAAGGAGGCTAAGTCTGGGTGTAAGAGGTACTCATTGAGATTGGAGGTCGATAGGGCGGTTTCGAATATTGAGAGTGCTCAGAGAGAGCAGGAGCATGGGATGTTAGCTGCTAGTGAGCAAAGGACCGGTATGTTGGATAGGATTAGGGTATTAGAGAGAGACAACATGAGACTGCAAGGGATGTTGTGTGTCGAGAGGGAGCGAGTTGACAATGTTCACCCTCACATGTCATATACTCAGGAGGAGTTGAGACAGATACGCGTATCTCGCTACTATGACCGAGCTGAGTTCAGGAGGCTCGAGACTTTCGCTATGAGACGTTTGGGTTATCGCCCTTAGACATGTTCTATTAGAACTTATGTATCGATCGTAGTTTCGGATAGGGGGTTTGGGCTAGTAGTTGATCGTTAGGAATCCGTGCTGTCTTTTAGAAAATTGATGTACCTAACTATTATTTCAGTTATGAAATATATTTATCTATTGTTATTTTTCAGTTTATCTTTTACGTATTGTATTGATATTTACTTCGCCTTGGTATATCGTGAATTCATTATGATTCTTTATCTTCATGCGATAGACCTAATCAATTATATCTGGCGTTTATGGTGATCCCATCTCGCCTAAAATCTCACCGTGTTGTATATTCTTGTGATATAGAACAATGCCTACAGCTACACGTACAGGAATGACACCTGCTGCGATCGAAGAATTTATCAAGCAACGTGTGACGGAAGCTTTGGAATCTTACGAGGCTAACAGAAATCGCAGACCCATGATGGAGAGTGGGATGGACATGAGGATGGAAATGGAAATGGTAATGGATGTTGGAGGTTTGACGCCCGTTGCTTGCAAGTGCACTTATCAGGATTTCTTAAAATGTCAGTCACTCATCTTTAAGGGAATTGAAGGAGTCGTTGGGCTGACTAGATGGTTTAAAGATGGAGACCCTTGTTCCTCATCAGCAACTGGTCCAGAGTCATCAAGTGTTGGTTACGCCTTGCGCCCTGTAGAACGGTGCACTAACCTGGTGGAACTCTTACAAGAGGATAGTTGGGACTGATGTTGTGTATGCCATGTCGTGGAAGGCACTCATGAAGTTGATGATCGAGGTTTATTGTCCTAAGAATGAGATTTAGAAAATGGAGACTATTTTATGAAATTTAGCTGTGAAGGGAAATGACTTGAGTACCTATACCCAAAGATTCCAGGAACTAGTCTTGTTGTGCACCAAGATGGTCCCTAAGGAGGAGGAGAAAGTTGAGAAGTTTATTGGAGGTCTCCCAGATAATATCTAAGGCAATATGATTACAACTGATACCCACTAGACTCCTCATGATTGCAATATCGATTGCAAAAACTTGATGGATCAGAAGCTGAAGGGTTCTGCTGCTAAGAATGCAAAAAACAAGAAGAGGTTTGAAAACAATCCCAGAGACAACCATGTGCAACAAACACCCTTTAAGAGACAAAATATCAGTGGGCAGAATGTAGCAAGGGGCATTACAACGGTTAGGAACTAGTGAGTAAGCAGATGGGTATGGTGGGTCTTTGCCCTACCTTTGTAATAAGTGCAAGCCATCACGAGGGGCAAATGTACCGGTGTATTGAAATTGCTCGAATGGCTAGAAAGGTAGGACATATGGCCAGAGATTGAAGGGCTACAGTTGCTGCAACCGCCCAAAGAGCCCTAGTGGAGAATCAAAAGATTGTGACCTATTTTGGATGTGGTGGACAAGGACACTAGAAGAGTGACTGTCCTAAAATCCAAGAGTAAAGATCTGTGGAAATAAGATGCTCTATCAATGATGGCTGCTAGGAGTTCGTACGCATTATGAGGATCGTGACGGCAACCCAGACTCCAAGTTGTTATCAGGTACGGTTTCTCAATAATCGTTATGCATATATCCTATTTGACTCTGGCGCCGATAGAAGCTTCGTATCGACTAAGTTTAGTGCCTTAATTAATATCCTTCCTACTGCGTTAGACGTTAGTTATACTATAGAGTTACCCGATGGAAGGATTGCCGGATCCGACACTATTATTAGGGGTTGTACGTTAAATTTGCTTGACCACCCATTTAATATTGACTTAATGCCTATAGAACTAGGTAGCTTCGATGTTAAATTGGGATGGGAAGTATCACACTACCATGCAGTGTTGTCTGTGACGAAAAGATTGTTCGTATTCCCTACGGAATGAGATATTAATAGTTCGAGGCGACGGAACCAACGGTGGGAGTAACTCGAGATTGAATATCATCTCGTGCGCCAAAACTCAAATGTACATTCAAAAGGGGTGCCATGTGTTTCTGGCACAGATTTTAGCAAAGAAGACGGAAGATAAGTCGAAGGAGGGGCGACTTGAGGACGTGTCAATTGTCCAGGATTTTCCGAAGGTCTTTCCAAGAGACTTACCTGGACTTCCACCAGCTCGACAAGTCGAATTCCAAATCGAATTAGTCTCTGGTGCTGCACCTGTAGCACGAGCTCCTTATCGATTAACATCGTCTGAGATGCAAAAGTTATCTACTCAAATTTCAAGAAATGGTCTGACAAAGGGTTTCATATGACTAGTTCCTCACCGGGAGCTCTGGTGATTATTTATCATGTAGAAGGACGGATCTATTTCTAGATTGTGTATTGTGATTAGCGGGAATTTTGAACAAGCTTACTGTGATAGAACCGATATCCACTCCGCGAATCGAGATTTGTTTGACCAGTTACAAGGGCGAGCGTTCTTACTCCAAGATCGACCTAAGGTATGGTTATCACCAACTCAGAGTTCAGGAGGAAGACATTCCAAAGACGACGTTTAGGACTCGCTATGGCCACTACGAGTTCCAAGTAATGCGTTTTGGATTGACCAACACACTAGCGGTATTTATGGATCTGATGAATCAGGTGTGCAAATCGTATCTGGATAAATTCGTGATCGTTTTCAGTGATGACATTATGATCTATTCCAAGAGCAAGGAAGATCATGAAGAGCACCTTAAGTTGATTTTAGAATTGCTTAAGAAGGAGGAGTTGTATGCCAAGTTTTTGAAGTGTGAATTCTGGCTTCCAAAAGTGCAATTTCTTGGTCAGGTGACTGATAGCGAAGGCATTCACGTTGATCCTGCTAAGATCGAGTCAATCAAGGATTGGGCGTCACCCAAGACCCCAACTAAAATTCATCAATTTCTAAGCCTTTTTGATTATTACTAATGATTCATCGAAGGTTTATCAAAAATCGCTAAGCCTGTGATGAAATTGACTCAGAAAAATGTGAAGTTTGATTGGGGAGAAAAAGAGGAAGTAACATTTTAGTTATTGAAGCAGAAGTTGTGTAGTGCGACAATTTTGGCTTTACCCGAAGGTAGTGAGAACTTCGTGGTTTATTGTGATGCTTCGCACAAAGGGTTGGGCGCAGTTTTGATGCAAAAGGAGAAATTCATAGCTTACGCATCTCGTTAGCTCAAAATTCATAAGAATTACACTACACATGACTTAGAACTTGGAGCAGTAGTGTTCGCTCTAAAGATGTGGAGACATTACCTGTATGGTACGAAGTGCGTCATGTTCACTGATCATAAGAGCTTGCAGCACATTCTTGATCAGAAAGAGTTGAACATGAGACAACGCTGATGGTTAGAATTCCTGAGTGATTACGATTGTGAGGATCGTTATCACCCAGGTAAGTAGCGGAACGGGGTGGCGGATGCTTTGAGACAAAGGCAAAGGATTATAGCCAACTTCGAGTTCAAGCTTTAGTGGATGGACTATATGTCTGGACCTTCCCGTTCAACTTTTGAACACTCAAGCTGAGGCGAGAAAGGAAGAGAATTACGAAGCATAAGACTTGTATGGTACGATTAAGAATCTTAAACCTCATTTTGACAGAACGTTGCGTTTGAAAAATAGGAGTTGGATACCCTGTTTTGGCAACTTAAGAGCTGTGATCATGCACGAGTCGCATAAGTCAAAGTATTCTATCCATCTTGGATCTGACAAGATGTACCATGATCTTAAGAAGCAATATTGGTAACCTAATATAAAAGCAGAAATTGCCACATACTTCAGCAAATGCTTGACTTGTGCAAAGGTTAAGGCTGAACACCAGATTCCTTCTGGTTTGCTGGTATAACCCGAGATTCCCCCCCCCCTGATGGAAAAATGGAAAAAGATCACCTGGACTTTATTTGTACTAAACTGCGCAAGAGACGTCGGACTGGTCAAGACACGATTTGGGTAATCATTGACCAACTCACTAAATTTGCTCATTTCCTGCCATTGAAAGAAACAGGCTCGATGGAGAAGCTAACGAGACAGTACTTGAAAGAAGTAGTCTTGAGGCATGGAGTGCCAGTTTTGATCATCTTTGATCGTGATAGTAGATTTACCTCTCATTTTTGGCAGTCGCTTCAGAAAGCATTAGGAACGCAGTTGGATATGAGCACCGCTTATCACCCGCAAATGGATTGATGGTCAGAGGCAAAAAGGACCTATCCCCAATCGTTAGAGGACATGTTGCGTGCTTGTGTGATTGATTTTGGAAAGGGTTGGGATAGACACCTACCCTTGATAGAATTCTCATACAACAACAATTATCATACCAGCATAAAGGCAACACCATTCGAGGCATTATATGGTCGGAAGCGTCGATCGCCCTGAGGTTGGAGATAACCAACTGACAGAACTAGAGATTATCCACGAGACCCCTAAAAATATCATCCAAATCAAAGATTGTATTCAAGTTGTACGTGATAGAAAAAAGAGCTACGCCGATAAGAGACGTAAGCCTTTGGAGTTCCAAGTCAGGGATAAGGTCATGTTGAAGGTTTCACCATGGAAAGGGGTGATACGCTTTGGAAAACGAGGAAATCTGAACCCACATTATATTGGACCTTTCAAGATTCTTGCCAAGCTTGGAACCGTTGCATATCAACTTGAACTTCCAGAGCAACTCAGCCGAGTCCATTGAACCTTCCACGTGTCAAATCTGAAGAAGTGTTTATCCGATGAAACACTTGTTAGTCCAATGGATGAAATCATAGACTGTGAGGTAAAGTGTTTAAAGTAGAGTCTTATCCCTATCGTCAAGGTTCGTTGGAACTCGAGAAGAGGTCCCGAGTTCACCTGGGAACGTGAAGACCAGTTTTGAAAGAAATACCCGCATTGTTTCAAAACCTTTATCTGCATCAGATAACACGTTCTGAGCTTTGCGGACAAAGCTCTTCTAACGGGGAAATGATGTAACACCCTGTAAAAAATTCTAATTTATCGTCGTTGACTTTTTCGTGAATCAGTTGACTTTTATTAATTACGTGAAATTTTGCGTTTAACCAAGGAGTTCACCCGCATGTATCTAAGAATCCTTACCGGATGCATTCCGGCTTGCTATTTAATGCATTCCTTCGACAGATGTCGAGTTTTTTTACGTTCCGGATAGATGTTTAAATTTTTAGAATTTATTTCAAGTTATTGCTCGTTTTTCAGTTTTCGCGTATACCGTAAACAACGTATAAAAATATCATAAGTATGAAATAAATATCTAAGGTTCATGGGATTCCTTTTTTGCATGGATCATAAATTTCTAAATTTTTAACCCCCCATGTTCCTTGTGGTTTTGCCGTCCGCTCCACCCCCTAACACCCAACAGCTTCCTTAAAAGTTTTGTAATTACGTGCCCTTGATATTTTTTGTAATTTCTAACAGTCATTTAGGTGTGTGTATATAAATCCGGGCTCGGTGCATTTCCCTGTCATTCACCATAAACAATTTTTCTCTCTAAAAAAAACACACATAAAAAAAGTCTCTCCCTCTCCTCCCTCTCTTGTCTCATTCGATGCCAAAGACACACACACACACACATATTTTTCCACCTTTGATCAAGATTTGTAAGCTAGAGTTTATTCGGGGTTGATTCGTATAGTTATTTGGGGTATTTTAAGTATCATTCGGGTTTGTTCGGTTTGCTTTATCTACCTCTTAATCATCATTTCATAAGTTTCATCTTTCTATATTTTTTTCTTGTCTCTGGATTCTTATCATATCTAGGCAGCTAGTTATACTACATGTTTATATAAAATCACAAGATTTAATTTTAACAAAACCCCTTATATAGGGTAAATTTTGAAGTTTTGGTTAATAATCAATATCTTTTAGTTTTATCTATCTTGTAATGCTATTATAAATGTTCGAAATTTATAAAAGGAATCAAAAAGGAAAGTTTAGTTGTGTCGTCGTGGTTGTGTTTTTATAAAAAGATGATTTTCTATAAAACTTGTTTGCTTATTGGCTTATTAATAAGCTCGTTTGAGCTTATTAGGCTCGTATGAGTTTTGAACCAAAAAGAAAACCATAAAGGTTTGAACTTTAAGCTTATCCAAGCTTTGTCTTATTTTCTTAGCTTATTTTCATGGATTATTTGATAACTAGTAAGGTTTTGAGCTTAACAGGCTTAATTAATAAGCACATACTTGTTTGGTTGGTTTTGTAGGCCTCGGCCCAACACCAAGCCTAAACCGTGGGCTATAAGCCACGACTTGGCTTATTTGGGGTAGCTTATTTATAGCTTATTTGTTAAGCTAAAAGCTTATTTGCTTATTTGTTTACTTATTGGAATTTTTTGTGCTTATTGTATTTTGGATCGTTCGTTTAGGCTTATTGGGCCTAAAAGCCCAATAAGGGTCCGTTGGGTTTCAACTTATTTCATTAAGGGCTTATTGCTTATTTTTACACTTATAAGATGGCGTGTAAATATTATAACTTATTTACGTATATAACACATTTATATATTAAGTGTTTTAACTATATAGACTTGTTGTGGAAAATAAATTGTTGAGATGAGTTTTGAATGAAACGTATAGAATTGGCGTTAGTCGGGAAATGTGAATTATAGTTGAAAGTGGTTTTTGGATAAAGTCTAAGACTTTGGAAAACGGATATAAACGAAGGAGTCATGTCGAAATTTTTATAAAATCTTTATACTTAGAAAAATTTGTAAAACTTATTTTCTTAAAAACCCGACAAAAGGATGAATTTACATTATCTTGTAATTAATAAATATTTATTATACTTAAACTTGATACATAAACTAAACTACATACTTTCATATAAACCACTAAGTATTTTCCTTAATAATGACAAAATACAAAATAATAAATATTATTATTTTAATACCCAACTAAAAGACAAAAAATATATTTGTATAACTTTTATAAATATAGAACTTCTATTACCTATTACGTAAATTAAAAACGTGAAAGCATTCATATCAAGGATGTCTTAATTCGCTATTTTTGGGTTACCGGGTAAACTGCCGAAACTTATTTACTCTTGTTTATTTTCCTAATATATGATATATGCTTATGCTAAGTATCGTGATATGTTTTATCAAGTCAAAACCACTACAACCACCACAAAATCATTGTTACTAAAACCATTTTCAAATCAATAGTACAAGTACGCTTGAAAACTCTTATGATTCCACGTTGTATCAATTCTGAACCAAACCGCTATTTACTAGGTCGTGACCGGGCACAGTTGTGCAATACCGTGTGATCATCCATTTTCAACTGCTTTATTTCACCCTTTACGGTGAGTTCATAGCCCCATACTTTTACCTACTTTTCCCTACGTTTTCTAACTTTAGGGTGAGAACATTGTTTGCTTTTAAAACTAAACACAAGTGTTTTACGTTACTCTTACCTGTATACGTGTTGGCTAAGTTTGTGTTTAAACCACTATCTGCCCGAACTATCGTGAGCCGTTAATCTCTTAATCGACGGTACTGGTTGAGTGAGCGCGAGTGAATAAATAGATCTATTGGGGCTAATAACCCCAGATGACATCAAATAACGTCACTTTATTATATCATTTATCCATCTTATTTTGCCCATTTTTTATATAATTTATTGCATTTTTTGGTACTTATCGCTTTTTTAAAGTTGAATATAATACAGTAATTCAGGAGTGTTTTGTGAAGATAAGCTAAAAGGCGCATAAATTGGAGCTAAAACGAAGACATTTGAAGATTTTTGAAAATTCACCAATACGCCGTATCCAACTAAAGAGATACGGCGTATCGCGCCCAAGACATTCAAAAGAAAACGTGTTTAAAACTAATTCCCAAATACGGTCGCTATCCTGCTCATCTACATACGCGTATCCATGAAGATAACTATTCATAGATATATAAATCAAGTAAAATTAGGAATGATATTTGCTAAGATTTATTAAAAAACGTAGCACGGCACTCTAAGATATTTAAAAGATTCATTTCAGTAGTTAGTTCTCCAACGAATCCAAACCCAATACGCCGTATCGACCTATCTGGATACGGCGTATCGAGTATTTTTCACAACTATAAATAGAAGACTCAAAAATGAGTTTTAAGTGTGCAATTCATAAATCTTTATACCCATACGCATCAGAGAACTAATTTTAGAAGAGAAGATATGGCCATAAAGGTCAAGCATTGATCATGATCCATAGAAGAAATGTGTATTTTTATCTTCTTAATCGTCTTCGATTTCAATTGTTTGATGACGCTTGTATAATTACAATGGTTGTGGCTAATACCCTTGGGTATTAGCATTTAATGAAATCTTCAATGTTTGGTTTGTTTTAAACGGTATTTCTTAATTTATGTTGATTGTTTATTATGGTTCTGACCTCATACTTGTTTATGTGTTTGAATATGCGACCTATCATTCAACTGGGTCTAGTGTTATAGACCAAGTAATCTAGATATTGGGATAGCTCTCCATATCGTGTCTTATATTACTAGACCAATAGGATCACAAATAATGTTTTGTCTTTATCTTTTGATTATGAGTTTAGTTGGACCGGTAGGTGACCTGTTTATGTTTCAGCAATCATGCTCTTAATTAACTGATAAATATTGGAATAGTAGACTACCAGTATATAAAACACCTTCATACAATAAATGGGTAAAGTCCCGTTGGGCTAGAGTCTGATGAAAAGTCACCACGGTTTAATTCTCCTAAGATAAGGTTGATAATTAAACTAAAGGATGCTTATGGGATGCATTTAATTGTGATCAGGATTAATTGTGTTAGCCTTAGGATGATGTCCGCTAAGTATTAAGACTTGATATGTTGCTTTGAGTTAAGTAAATCATTGCACTAAAACAAACTAAACCAGCATTGAATCCGGATTTTATATGGCTAATAAAGTTTTCTTCATTTGGCTTTGTTACCGCTTATCTAATCTTTAATCTTCATCTTTTGTGTTTATTGTGTATTGAATTGGTATTTGATATGCTACATACTTATTAGCCTCGGTATCATGAGCTTAGTGCAGTGTAAAGAATCTTTTTATGTCATATTGTATCTGTTATAATAGTCACATACGTTTTATAACTTGTGGTCCACACTATTGCATTTCAAATTAAACATATGAATTCACCAACTTTTGTTGATGCTTTAATCAATGTTTTCAGGTGCTTAGGTTGGATATTCACTCAAGGTGCTTCTTGAAGTCTAATTGCTATATGTGTCTACCATTTCCAAGACTTCTATTTAATCATGCTTGTTATTAATTTATCAAACTTTTATTTTGCTTCCGCTATCTATGAAACTTCTTTTGGGTCGAATATAAAACTATCTATTTTATAAATGTAACAAGTATGATATCCATAAGATCGTTTATAGTGCCGAAATTAAGATGTGAGAGTCTGCGATGCCATAACCATGACTTTGTCGAAGAAGCTTTGGACATAAGACAAACGGGTGAAGAAGCAGCCATATCGGGAATGAAGATAGTGTATAAATTGGATTCACGTTCTCTTGGAAGTAGATCATCTCCTTCCAGATTGTGCACGTAACATGTTTTTGAACGAAAAGCAACTTCTAAGTCACCGTCGCAAAATTGTACAACACTGAAGAGATTGTGTCCTAAGCCTTCAACATAATATACATGACAAATCGTGATGTTGCCTTATACATAATTGCCATATCCTGTGATTGCTGCAAATTGATCGTTCCCAAAGCGAACGGTTCCCATGAATTTCTTAACAAAAAATTTCAGCAGTGAACGATCTCTCGTCATATGCTTAGAACAACCACTATAAACAATCCACTGAACGATTTGAACAACCTGCAACACATGAAGACATGGTCGCACATTCAATTGGCAAACTGCCACATTCGGGAAAGTTAAAAACTATGAAGATGAGGATGACCATCACATTGACTTTGAAAATGAATTCCCGGCCATAGTCTTTGACAATACATTAACAGCAATCCAGTCTGTACCCACGGTATGTCCTCCTAACGAAAACGAGCTAGATTTTAGAATTTCATTAGACGAATCCGACGATGAAGATTACACTGTAATTTTTAATGAAAATTCATTTTCGTATAAAATAATTTCTGTTAATGATTTAAAAAAAAATAGATTCAGGAAATGATAAACCGTTTGTGGAAAACGTAGAGGGGGGATGAATACGTTTCCGATTAAAATTTAAAAACGTTTGTATCAAATCCCCGATCAATCGCGACGTAATATGAAAAGTACCAAATATGATTTATGACTTTTATGAAAGCTTGAATATACCAAGTTGTCACAAATAATTATAAACATCGAAGCACCAAACATTCACAAATAAATAAATAGAGAGCGATAAATAAAAGAGAATGCAAACCAGACACGATGATTTATAGTGGTTCCATCTCGGAGCTCCTCTCCGCCCTACTTCACTCCCCGAGTACCCAACACGAGTGTTACGTCATAGATCAACAAGCTCACTTCTGGCGGGGAAACCTTACACACCGTTGCTTACACTTTATCCGGTACTAAGCTAAATACCGAGTCCTAACCCCCCCCCACACGGTCTTAGAACCAACTCATCGCCGCTTATCAATTTAATTCCTGTACAAAGCTATTTACCGAGTTCTTACACAAAGGGTAGAACCAACCCCAAAACCGCAGTTATGTGTTATGGCCCCAACATAAAAAACTTGTGTTTCATGCAAACAAACAACATTAACCATTCAAGTCTAATCATATGATACAAAGAGATGATACAATTTGTGATGTAATGATGATCCCATGACAATATTGTGTACTAATAGTTTTTAATGCCTAATCTAATATGAATTCCAATGTTTTAGAAGCCTTCTAAAGGATGATGATGATGACGATCTCCAATCTTGTAGATCTACCATTGGGTTATGCTTGGTGTGTGGTGACAATATCTTCATCTTGTAGGATATCTTACATATGGGTATACTTGGTGTGGATTGAAAATGGCAAGATATTCAAGCTTGCTTTGGTGGATCTCATAAAAGTATGCTTACAACAAAATAAATGTTACAGCATTATGATCATATCCAAAAATGAAAATGATTAATAAAGGTGTTCCTACATATCTAAATGGCTTCGAAAACTAGAGAGAAGTATGTGTGAAAGGGATGAGAAAATGGTGAGATTTGGCTTGCTAATTTATAGCCAAAATTCGTGCACTGTTAGCCAGTTCCGGATTTTGGGATAAAATAATCTAATAAAATCTTTGCAATCTTCAAAAGTTTGGCTAGAATTTGGAAAAGAGATTGATTGTGGAACAATACTTAAGGTCAACTATATGTATGTTTCATGCATGATGTAATAATCCAATTTTGTATTTTATTTTTACTTAAGTAAACTTGTGTATGTAAAATAAAAAGTTTAGTTGAGGCTTGCCAAAATAGAGTTTACTTGTTTAAATAAAGTACTTGTAGATGCAAAATGTGAAATGAGGTTTGATCATAATGTAATTAACACAAACATGTACGAACCTGTGTTGTAACATACGAAGACTCGAGACGTCGAGATGTGATGATGTAGGTTGAGACAATATATGATAACGAGTAACTTGTACATTTAATGTTATATATTACAAGTAACATATATTTTGTCATTATCAAAACAAAATGAGTAATGTGTGGATTAAATTTTCATAATGTTGCACTAACAATCTCCTCCTTTTTGATGGTGACAAAATATGTAAACGTAATATATAGTAAATGTAAAAGTCACTTGTATCCCCGTAATACCTTTTACATTACCTTCTCCGTTTACACTCTTCTCCCCCTTTTGTCGAAACAAAAAGGGTATGTCCCTGGAGTTTAACTCCAATTCTCCTAGAAAAGGAGAGCTTGCATCATCCCTAGTGAAGTTAAAATGTCTACTCAAACGTCTTATATTGGTGCATCCCCTAGGTAATTGTCCTTGGTTTATTGCGGGTCAATGGATCATATTTGAAAGCTAAGCAGGATTGTTGAAGATCAAGAATGATGATGAATGCGTGCAAGCTCCCCCTTGATGAGTGCTCCTCCTAGATCGAGGCGTCAAGATATGATGAAAAATAATATGTACTCCTTAAATGCTCGACGGAAGCTCCCCCGTGCTCGAGGCTGTCAAGTATGATCTTACAAAACAAAAATTAGTGCAATAACAGGTTTTGTCCTTAGACAAATATGTCATATACAACAACATGTATAGACGACTCAATATGATTTCTTGACGAATGCTCCCCATTGCTCGAGGGCTTCAAAATGAACCTTGTTGGGTTGATGAAGCAATGAAGGTGCTAGACATGGAAATTTTATGAGAGTGGCGAAAGATGGTGATGACAATGCAAGCAACTAACAATGTATGTTTATTAGTAAAGTGGTGATGATGAATATGCATGAA
The DNA here is from genome assembly GCA_026074375.1 of Tanacetum coccineum. Taxonomy (NCBI): domain Eukaryota; kingdom Viridiplantae; phylum Streptophyta; class Magnoliopsida; order Asterales; family Asteraceae; genus Tanacetum; species Tanacetum coccineum. Next base: position 63,119 of record BQNB010004655.1, on the reverse strand, counting down.
TGTAATGAAAGAGATATGGATTAAGGTATGACATATGTACGAATGAGCACAAATTATCTTGATAAGGAAATCGATCTTAATCGACCTACATAAATCCAAAAGAGTTAGTAAAGGATAGAAGCAAGAATATCATTTCACAACATGATAGTTCAAACATTTATACCAACAAGTACGAAAGAAAACTTGTTCAAGTATTATCACACGAATGACTTAACAAGTAGACACATAGATAGACATGTATATGAACAAAACTTGTTTTCAATTAGACACACAAATAAGAAAAACTAAAAGGATGAGGTCATATGATGCAACTAGCTTAAACAAGGCATGGTACGCGTTCGAAAAACATTTGATATGAGAAATAAGAATATTCATACAAGAGCATGTTCCAAGTAGTTCAACCAAACACAAGCATAAGGAAGAAGATCATTTAGATTAGAAAATCAATTGCACTAACAATTATGCGAAGGATATGCGACAAAGGAGACAAATATGCACGAGCTATCTTATTGCATTTGAGTTTGTTTATTTATGAAAGATAAGTATCAAATTTGTTATATTGTTCCACGTTTTGTTTGCTTGATTTGGTTTTAATTAAAAATAATGTGGCTTCAAAAAGGAAGATCTAAAATTCTACAAAGTATATCAAATACATTAAATAATGAGAAAAAGTAGCAAAAAATCATGTGGCAATGTCATATAAGGTACAAGATGCAATGATCATGCAACCATGTGTATAGCATGTATATACCTAGGACATTTTACGGATAGTAGATGTAGGATAGCCAACAAGGAAACAAGTTCTATTATACATAGATATATCCATATCAAATCATCATGTATCTAAAATGACAATATGAGATCATTTGGACATCATATTAAAGAGACCACATAATATGTAAGAATCTGTAAGTCATGTTTAAGCCTCATAAATTTAGTGTTACAAAGTTATAAGCATGGAAAGATTTTAAGAACGAAACAACCTTTCTTAAGGATTGACATTTTTTTTAATTAGTCGAATAGGTTATCAATCACTAAAGATAATGACAAACAATAATCAAACGAAGAACAATTAATCAGACCAATATATATTCTTTAAAAGCTAATGAATGATAGGACCTAACAAAGGAAAGATCATATTTACAGCTAGTATGAAAAATGAAGCATTAGTTGTGTTTGGGAGATGGGGAACAAGATGGTGAACTACTGGTTAGGAGGATTGACAAGATGAAATGACAATGTCACAATGTGTAGATAAATTTAACGAAGTACTTTTGAAATGCCCTATTTTTCTTAAAATATTATTTAGAATTTTGGCAAAAACGCCATGATAAAAAAATTGTCTTTTGTTATTATACTAAAAGGTGATAATAGTATTTTACAAATCCACTGAGACCATCTTTACATGAAGCTAGGATCAATTATATTTAAAGTGATGGGTGGCACAACTCCTAATTTCATATGATTGATTTTATGCAAAATTCCTAAAATGGACCCATTTTATACAAAATTATTGTTTTAATCTGATAACGGTAGAATATGACCGAAACTTGACTTCCATATCTTGAAATAACATGAAAACCGTGTAGGCACTAACTTCCTAAACTCAGGCTGTTCGGCAAGTGGTATGTAATTACTACAGTTTGATATTTAGAGTATGTAATTTGGAACAATTACTTTTGAATGGGTTATCATACTATCGTTCGGGCTATCATAATTTAGAGGTCATAGTATGTGAACGTTTGAGAGCCAGGACACTTTAATTCGTAAAACTCCACAACTCGTCGATATGAACCCGGGAGGCCTCTATATGATTATGAAATCCCTATTAATATAGTACTTGGTATTGTATAAGTATATGTGAAGGAGTAATTACTGAGTACTTCCAGGGAATTTATTATATAAATACATGCTGAAATATCAAAGGAACATTGGTCTAAAATGAACCGCGGAAATAGAAATTCTTTATGGGTTTTGCCAAACAAGTTTGACCCGTTTTAACCAAAACAATAACTTATTACTTTGACCCGCTTTTGAAAAGTATTTTAAAGACTACAACAAGACATCATTACACTTCATCTTTACTTGAGTATTTTGGATAAAATATTCAAGTTGCCAATCCTACTTTGATGAGCATAATTTTATCACAATTTTTTTTATCAAAACATTTTACTAACATACTTAGTCTTATTTTTAATGTTTGATTAAGAAATTGAGATGATGTGAGAAGTTGACATAGCAAAAACAAAGGAAGAGATATACGCATATACTGGGGTGCACGAGGACTAGCTTAAGTCTTATTGTGCACAATAACTGATGAAGAGACAAACAAACACATAAATATCATGGCATCTCAGGACAACAATATCCCAATATAGGATGCAAAAAGTATATTGATATCTAAATAAGTTGGCAACAAGTAAATCCATATTCATATAACATATTATATATCATATTCATGACTAATATGAGTTGACAAAACATTTACGAAAATACATTTTTGACACATATAGGAGTTAACCCAAACACTCCTTTAAAAACCGTAGTATTTCTTTTAAGAATCTAAATTGTCATACAAGAGAAGGAACATACAAGACATGTTTGACATTTATGTTTCATAAATAAGCAAGCTTAAATGCAATGAGAGATAAGCATACAATCATCATATAGGCGCAATGCAACACTAGAACTGCTATATCATATAAAACATAATCATACAAAAAATTGTTTCGCCTTGCGTATGTTGTGATGACGATGTTATTACCAAGCTTGGATATGGAACAAAGTACTTATAGTTTCAAAGTAGGATGTTATCAAAGTTGAAGATACTGTTGGTGAATTATACTTTCGAGTGGATTATGACAAAACATATTAATGGTGGAGGACCTACAAGACAAAGTTGGGAATATCCATTAATGTTGATTGAGATTAGTCAAGTCAGTATTTATGCTCAGCTTAAAAGATAAAGATCAACATTAATGACTGATTGAAGATTAAGTCAAATGTATTTATATGCTGATTTATAGTTTCTAATTTGATTTTGATCTTATCTTGTTTGTAAACCCTAACACGCTCTAGTATATAAATTGAGGGAAGGTGTCTAGGTTTGCTCGATTCAGTAGATAGTCTCTCAATGAGAGTCTAAACGCATAGAAAGCGTGTGTAGTAGTTAGTAGTTAGTTTATTTATTAATGTTTAATACTTAATCTCAATCCATTGTTTTTTATATCTCTTAGTCCCTAATCACAAGGTATGTTTGCTCAATCTATTTCTTTCTTTTTCGAATGAAAATTAGGGTTAAGGTTTAGATTTTGGATTTAGGATTTGTGCCGTATGACTATTATATGCCCCCTCTTTTAGGATACTAGAACTTGTTTGGATTGTTAAAAGCTTTGGGTCAAACAGGTAAAACTAGGGAAAACCCAAAAAAAATTTCTCTCTAATATTGCGATACGGCGTATTCATTTTTAATCAATACGCCGTATTAAAGATTTCCCCCAAAATATCCCTATACGACGTATCCATTATTCTAGATATGGCGTATAGGTTATGATCCCTTTTATACGGCGTATTCACCTACCCATACGCCGTATACTCACTAATAATATCCTTATGGCGTATTCATATGCCCTATACGCAGTATCTTCCTAAAAAAATTTATACGGCGTATGTTATCCTCCCAATACGCCGTATCTACATCAGAAACAGAACCGTGAAAAAATTGTTTATGTGTGCACTGACTCGATTTTCTTGCAGATATGGCACCTTTACCACACCATGACCTGAGACACCCATGGCTCAGATACCAGGTTGACGGATATGATGAGGGTATTGTACACAATTACGAGCAAAGGCTCGAGACGATATGGGGTAGGCCGGTTAATCGGGTACATGTGTGGATTTTGCTAGATTAACAGATGGTATGAGGCAAACTCTAGGGGATAGGTTGAGTATGGTATATGTTGGGGATGATGGGGAGGCATTGTTTACTAGTCATGCATAGAGGAGGTTGTTTGAGGTGAGGGCACTGTTGGTTAGAGAGTTTATACTAGAGTTTTTGAGCACTTGTAGGATAAGTGATACTGAGATAGGGCTTAATGTTGTTGATACACTATGTTTTCAGCTCGATGGAGCTAGGAGGAGGATGACTTGGAGGTAGTTTATTCTGGCGTTAGGTTTGCATTCTGAGGATGAAATGGTAAAGCCTGGGTTTGGAGCTTATTGGTCTGGTAGTGAGAGAGTGATCCTCGACAAGGGGGATCTTAGGGATTATTGGATTGAGATATCATCCGACATGGACTTCTTAGGGCCCGCTCTCTCCTATGTTCACATTAGAGACCCTATGAGGAGACTATGCTACAGGATGATTGCATGTAGCATTTCTGGTCGAGGACAGGGGGCGGAGAAGGTGATTAGGGTCGACCTCTCCTATTTATGGACCATGGACCGCAGGACTGCTAATGTCCCATATCTGCTAGCACAGTATTTGTTTCATCATGCTGAAGGGAGGAAGAGTGGAGCTCGATTGTCAGTGGTTGTCATCTAGCTTCCAGTTATTAATTTACATAAGCTAGGTAGGCTCAACATCTATGCGAACATGGGCTCGGGTAGCCCCGAGACCAAAGAGGCAGCAGGTTGCTACGGCTGGTGCCCTTGGAGCTGCTGAGGGTGCTCCTGTAGTTGACGAGGGTGCTCAGGCTGTTCTAGCACCCGTGCAGGCACCTCAGCCGCCGCCACCCGCTCCTCAGCCTCGGACTATGTCACAAAGGATTAATAGGCTCGAGGAGGAGGTGCGCAAGATGCGACAGAGTGTTGTGGGCTTACAAGGAGTTGTCAAAAGCTCTATTATTGAGCAAACCAGAGTCTCCACCTGGATGATCAGTTGTATGAGGCAGCTTATGGATGCCAGTGGCCGTAGTTAAAAGGCATTTGACAGCACCCTTGTCGGTAGCTCACGACTGTCCTACGAGAGGCGTGTTAGACCCAAGACAGGCGATGCTAGCACCTCTGCAACTCCTTAGACTAATGACCAGCCCGACCCTTGATCTTTTCTCTCCCACTCTCTTGATTATTATATTTTATGGACTTATTCTGTACATTGATTTATGAAACTTTTTTATATATATTATGATATTGGTTTACTTGTGTGTGATAGAATCAAGTCTGGTAGTAAGTATAGAGACTTAGCTCATTGATTACAAGCTCAAGATTTCAAAAACCTTTGCATGGAACATGTATTTACATAATGTTGGTGAAGAAAAGTGTGAAAGCTGGAAAGGAAAAAGTCGAACTTAACGACTAGCTGAAACAAAAGTGCTTCCCGAAAGGCAACCCAGTCATTTTTAAATTGTTTGAACCATTTTTAATTGTTTTCACGAGTCTGTCTTCCCAGACACTCCATACGGCGTATCGAACCCCTCTGGATACGGCATATGGATGTGTCTGGACGCTATCCATCTGTAATTTAATTTCTAGTACTTTTAAAAATTTTAAGTGTTTTTACAAGAATCATACGGCGTATCCTAGGGTTTGGGATACGACGTATTGATCCCTGTACATTTGTTTGTTTAATTGTTTTCCTGCATTGTAACCATTGTATAACCGAGATGGGAATTGCACTTTTGTCTTCTAAACTTTTATGCAGGACCTTGCTATAAAGAAAATCGACGATTTGGTATACTCTTTGACTCTATACTGGGCATGCTGAAGCCTTGTCAACTCACTTTTTGCTCCCAAGGACTCATCATTGAAGTATTATCACTTGCAAAACATCAGGGAGTTTTCACGTTTTAATTTTAAATTTCCCTTATTATTTTAATTGTTTTTTCTATCACTCGGAGGACGTTGTATAATTTAAGTGGATAGAATGGAGCGGGGGATGGGATTCGATTCATGTAGTCTTAAACGGGGGGTGGTGGGATGTTTTCGTGGTAGGGTGAATGGGGGTTAGGGTCGTTGGGTGGACTGGGGTCTAAGATAGAAAAGCGCTGTCTTGGGGTTGAGCGCGGGGTGGGGAAAGTGTTGGGGACAGGGTAATTTGAATTTAACTTTATTCTATTGAGTATTCAGTGTGTCCGCGGGGTGAACTGGGGGTCGGGTTACCGATTGTGTGCGTGATAGCAGGGATGGACGGCGGCGAGGGGCTTGTTGGGCAGGGCGCGGTACCACGAGGATGGGTAATTATAATATAGCCTGGAGCGGTGGAGAAGGGCGGTTTGGGGGGGGGCTCAAGTTGGTTGTTTGATTTGGAGATTGGCCTTGGGGGGGGGTGGTTGGGTGGTTTTGGCATTACCGTGGGGGGTTCCTTTTGTGGGGTGGTTTTATCGGTTTTTGCGCTTATGAATATTTGATACAGTTGTAGTGTCAGTGGGTTTGAGGTTTGGGCCATTTTGCGGACTGGTATGCGGGTCCGGTCCGACGCGCGGTCGCGGGTGCTGGACTGGTGGTGCTTCGGGTAGTCGTCGGAGTGTTTGCGGATAACGGGGAAGGGTTCAGTGGGTTGTTGCCGGCCGTTGGGCTCGGGGAGGATGGGGGGGTGATGGCCGGGTGCTTCCTCTCGTTGGGAGATGGGTGGTTTTTACGGTGGGTTAATGTTGGTGTTTGTCGGAGTAATGGGATAGGTCGATCTCTTGGATGGGGTGTAGGCGGTCGGTAAGGGGTTCCCGTGTGAAAGTATCGTTGCAGTGGCAATGAGGGGCGGCCGGGCTGGGGTGGGGGTGCGGTCAGGAGAAAGTGAAGAGGGGCTGGGGAGGGGTGCGGCTGCTTGGGGCAGGGGAGTATAGGTTCAGGGCGGGTAGGGGGGTGCGGATTGGGTTTCGGGAGGGGTATTCTGGGGACTCCGGATGGGTTGGGGGTTGTGGGTCTAACAGATAAGGGGTTGGGGAGGGGGGTGGGTTTGGTGATGACTTGGGGGTGGGTAGGCGTGAGAATTTAGAACATACTTGTCTTTTTTTTACAAAATAACATGCAAAGTGCTTAAAAATCGGTCAAATTTAAAAAAATTTCATCTTGAATTTTATAAAAAATCACTAGTTACTTCTTCCTAGAGCACTATAACCATGATATACATCGTGAGAATTAAGCCTATTTCCGTTTTCCATCTGTTACTAAATTACACAAAATTTAAGTGTGTCGGTGTTGTAGTGGATTTAGAATCTTGGCTCTGGTATATCACTCGAGACCGCCTTTGTTAGTACTTTGGATTTAGTGGAAGAAAGAAACATGTTCAACTGATAATTTATAGATTAAACGCCAAATAGCCTACATGTCGTAAAAATTAACTAAACCACACTGGTTAGTTAATCCCATGTAACCTTGATTACTATCATTTTAGAGTAAAATACCCTAGAACACCTGTTGAGCCATTCCTTTCTTTTTTTACTCCCATATTTATGTTCGTTACACCTTTTGCACTCCCTTAGACCTACCATGTAGATTAAGCCTATTTTACCAATGTTGCTTTTTGCTTTTGTGTAAAGTTTTGTATTTCCTGTGTCAAAGTGAAATTTTTCTATCTCTATAATGGTCGGGAAATTGCACAATGCAATGGAAAAAATATGTAGCTCGTAAGTTTCGCTACTTTTACGATTATGAATCATGTCCGAAGAAAATGAAGTGCTACAAGGAAAAGATTATCCGGATGAATTATGAAAGTGAAGACGGTGGAATTAAAACGAGATCTATGATGTATTTTAAAAAACGGAAAAAAAGAAAAAAATAAAAAGAGAGAAGGAAGAAAAATAGCCGTTTCAAAATAAGTTTATACCAAAGGAATTACTTAGAAGGATCGATTATTCGTTGATACGTTACAAAAATCAACGATGTAAAGTCTTGTAAAAAGTGGCCGATATCACCACTTATGTAAAAGTATGTTAAGAGCAGGATGTAAGGGAAGTTGACCGTTATGGGAACGCAACTTTAGGTTTGTCTTTGTCTTTTTGTGGATCGAGGCGTCAGTCTTTTTTGTTCGAGTCTTTGTTAAGGATACGGTGGGGGAAGATTACTAGCAACCGTACCTTATTTGTTGGCTTAATCTATTTGTTTTGTGAATTTTACTTAACACCCATTTTACTTCCTTTTCCTAACAACTAACCATAGTGTCTACTCGAACAAGGACTTGTTCGAGCATGCATGTCTATTCCGTCGTTACGGCCATGTATGCATGTCTCAGCTACCTTGTTGGATGACGACTTTCGATGAAAGTTAGAAGCTCCCTACCCTATATCATTCTTCATCCTAACCGCTGGTTAAATACGAACAGGGATGTGTTCAAATTGTATATGTTTATTCTGTCGTTACGGCCGTGTATGTACGACACAGCTTCCTTGTTGGTGTGGTAATTATTTATAAATTTTAATAAACACGGTGACAAGACTGTTGAATGATTAACCGTACGCCTTCTTAACCCTATTTAGTTGTGACTGTTCTTCCTAGCTTTAGTGTGGAGATTGTGTATCACTTGGCCAAGCCTTATGATACGGAAGCTAATCACTGGACCGAGCAATTGCAGCACCGCAGGTTACTACTCAAATGTTGCACCTAGATTAGTTGAGTGATTTGGAGTGTGTTATTTCCATATTTGTGAGGTGCTTGGTTAATTACAGTGATTATGACAAAAAACTCTATGCTTAAACAGAAAATCGTCAACTTCGGTTGGGTCAAATTTTCATAAACTAAAAACTTTTTATTAGTACTACTTGAGGGACAAGTAGGATTCAAGTGGGGGGATATTGATGACACCAAATAACGTCACTTTTATTATATTTTTTACCCTTCATATTTTGACTACTTTTATTTTAATTAGTGAATTTTTTGGTACTTAATTGCTTTTAATGTTGATAAATGCAGTAATTTAGGAGTGCTTTTGTGAGACAAGTATAAAGGCGCTATTAATTTAGAGCTTAAAAACGAAGACTTTTTGAAGATTGTAGTTTTGAAATTTCACCTATACGCCGTATATCAACTAAAAGAGATACGGGGATATACTACGCACAAGGACTTCTTAAGAAACCGTTTTGACCCAATTCCAATACGGCGTATCCATGCTGTCTACATACGTCGTATCCATGAAGATAACTATTCGAAGATACATTAAATCAAGTAAATTGGGAATGATATCAAAGATTTATTACAAACGTAGCGCGCACTCCAAGGAATCTAACCCAATACGCCGTATCGACCTTGCTGGATATGGTGTATCCAGTCTTTTTCAGACACTATAAATAGAAGACTCAAAAATGAGTTTTCAGTGTGCAATATCATATTCTTTATACCATACTCATTAAAGATGAATTTTAGAAGAGAAGGAGAAGATCCAGTGCCCCAAGGTCATGCATTTGTAGCATGATATCCATAAGAGTCATCGTGTAAGTTTTACTCTCTTAATCGTTAGATTTTAATTGTTTGATTACGCATGTATAATTACAATGGTTGTGGGCTAATACCCTCGGATATTAGCCATCTTAATGAAAGTTCAATGTTTGGTTTGTTTTAAAATCGATTCCTTAATTTATCGTTGATTGTTTAATTATGTTTATCACCTCATACTTGTTTATGTGTTTGAATATGTGACCTATCATTCAATTGGATCTAGTGATACAGACCAAGTTATCTAGATACTGGGATAGCTCTCCATATCGTGTTTCATATTACTAGACCAATAGGATCACAAAAAACGTTTTGTCTTTGTCATTGAATTATGAGCTTAGTTGGACCGGTAGGTGACCCGTTTATGTTTCAACAATCATGCTCTTAATTTACTAATAAAGATTGGAATATTGGATTACCATTATATAAAACACCGTCAAACAATATGTGGGTAAAGTCCCGTTGGGCTAGGGTTTTAACAGGATCACCACTGCTTTATTCTCTAAAATAGATTATAATTAAACTAAAGGATGCTTTATGCGGACACATTATTTGTGACAGGATTAATCGTGTCTAGGTCTTAGGATGATGTCCCGTCTAAGTCTTAAGAATGATATGCCGCTTCGAGATAAGTTAATCAATACACTAAAACAAACAAACCAGCATTGAAACAGATTTAATATGTCTAATACAGTTTTCTATCATTTGGCTTGTACCACTTTTCTATCTTCTAATCTTCTTCTTTTGTGTTTATTGTGTATTGAATTAGTATTTGTTTCCACCAAACTTGTGCCAGTCTCTCAGGCTGAAACCCCCCATATTAATAGACAACGTACATATCATAAGTTTAACCAGTAAATAGACTAATTAAAATGCTGATAGAATATAGGATTAATATTCCACTCTTAGTATTCGACACCTTACTTACCGTGAACTCCATCTTGACCGGGTACACTGCTCGTTAAAGTGTTGTTTTAGGTTTGTCGGCTAAATATAAATTTAAAACTTGATAATCAAATAATTGACCCTATACGACAGCACATCATTGAGTATATGCGCAAGAATGTGTGTTGTAAATGTGTTTGAATTCTAGCATGACTACAACACACATAGGATTCCAAATTATGGATACTCCACCAACATTGTCGATTTTTTTCCAGCGAGGTCCTGTGCAAACTATAAGAAAACCATGCAATCCAATCTTAGTTATCCTACGATTAATAAAAAAATAAAAATAAACTATACAGGCAACCAATACGTCGTATCCAAAAACTTAGATACGCTACGAAGAAACCTGTAAAAAAAGTATCTTAGGGTCAGTTTACTAAATACTCAGTTATCATATAATTATTACGCCTTATAGACAGAACTGACAATAATACTCTTTAAAATATGAAAAAATAAAGGGACATATAACATCAAGACTTCAGTACGCCATATGGTTATGGAGCGGATTGCCGTATTGATGTCCTGGGAAGACAGACTCGATACACCAAATTTCCCCCCCCCCCCCCCCCCCCCCCCCCCCCCCCCTAAATTAAAAATTGTTTAGGTTGTCTCCCGGGAAGCACTTTTCTTTTCTGCTAAGTCTTTAAGTTAAAATTTTCTTCAGCTTCCTACGTCTTATCTTCATTGAATTCGACCACCTCCTTATCTTCTGTATTAATATGTCCATCATAAAACTTCTTCAACCTTTGCCTATTGACGTTGAAGCTAATTCCATTTTTATCGGTGATTTCTACGGTCCCATATGACACCATTTTGACCACATTTGGACCATACCACTTTGATATGAGCTTACCCGGATGCTCCTCAATCGAGAGTTATTAAATAAACAAGACCTTGTCGCCAACTTTAAAGTCTTTATCCCCTCTTAGCCTAGATTCATGCTAGTTTTCTCCTTATAGATTCAGGTGTTCTCATATGCTTCATCTCTCATTTCCATCAATTCATTAAGTTCCATGAAATGGTTTTTAGCTGCAACCGCAAGGTCCATATTACACTGTTTCAATGCCTAATATGCTTTATGTTTGATCTCCACAGGTATGTGAAAAGCTTTCCCATAAATCAATCTAAATGGTGTACATCCCGTAGGTGTTTTGTAGGTGGTTTCAGTAAATGCCTACGAATGCTATCGATTGACGCTCTTTCAGACCTAATTTCTAGGGTTATATCCGACTGACCTTTCCAAAATACGTTTAATGGCTCTATTGGTCACTTCATTTTGTCCATTGGTTTGAAGGTGGTATGCTGTTGATAATTTATGAGTCACTTCATATTTTTGCAAGGTTTTTGCTAATTGAAAGTTAAAAAATGTGTCCCCTGATCACTAATTAAAGCCTTAGGAACTCCAAATCTGGCAAACAACCCCTTTAACAATTTAATCACAACACGAGCATCATTTAGTAGGAAACTGGTGGATGATGTTACTATCTCATTCATGGCTGTGACTGGTTAGCTGTTTTGTTACACTGTGTTATGTGTGTCTAGTTGCATATAGTTATTCTAGAGTTGTAAGAGTTTATGGCCATGTGCATAAGCTCAAGTTTTAGGTGTTTATCAAGCTGTTTAGCTCTGACGGGTTAAACTGTGGTCTTTAGCCACATTTCCATTTTGTACTTAACGCTTTTTTTGGATCTGTACTTATACTTTTACCAGGTAACCTTTACCCAAAATTAGTTCAGGAATGCGTGAAGCTTCAACCTATTTTGATACATAATCGACTGCCACTAATATATATTTATTACCCCTTGAGTTAGGAAAGGGACCCATAAAGTTTAGTCCTCATATGTCAAACACATCTGATGTGTTTTAATAGCTTTAAATGTATAATAACTGAAAATACCAATTTTATTTACTCGGAAAAATTGTACGGGGTATCAAGTATAAACACGTGTGTAGGTAGTATAATTCTTTTTAGGTAAGAACAAGGTCATCCATAGGACTTTGAAGTGTGTTTAACTAATCATAAAGAAAATAGACGTGTAAAACAGGTTTTTGGAAATAACTTTTGTTTTACCAGTGATAATAAAGATGACTACTACAGGATAGCTGGAAATTGTGGTAATTTGAGTGTTGTGATTTAATAAATAAAGAACTCTCGAGAAAATGGAAACTTTAATTATAGAAAAGATGGGAATTTCTTCGTTAGATAAACCGGTTTTCACAACATTAAATGATTAAACTCAAGACTTATATTTAGGTTAAACGAGACCAAAGAATGTGTTATCTAAATAATCTTGTTGCTCTCTGTAATTATATCAATGCTTGTTTTGTTTATCAGTTTACGAAATGAATTTATGTTGTGCACAACGATGTTAAAAGCCACCAAGTTCAAATCACTTTATCAAACAACATAGTTATCATAATGGATTCTTTCAACCTATACTGAAATGTTTATATTATCTGTAGAGTGTGTTTAAGACAATAAACGATAAGGTATAAGACATAATAGTGAATCGACAATGCAAAACATTTAACTGTCTTGAGATATTTAAAATGAGATACATTCATACTAAAGACTTATTTCATTTATCATAGGCATCACCGAGTTTTCATGAGAGATTTTGCCTCTCATGGCTAAAGGTAGTTTTCGCATACTAACTTGATTTCGATAACAACACGTCAGATTTCTTTTAATAGAATAGCATGATGTTCGTCCAGTTCTTGGTGATTTGATCTTGATTCTTCAAAGGATATGGTTTTTATGCTTGGAGAATGATTGGGAAGTGCTTAGGACTTCATAAGGGAGATAATGGTGTATATTAGTTGAAGGATGTATGAGAGGGATGAATGAAAGGTGTGAAATTCATCCTCTATTTATAAGCTGAGTGAGGGGTGAAAGTGTGGCGCACAAGGTAAAATGTGCGGCGTACTTGGTTATTAAATGCGAGGGAATTTAATGTTTATTGGAGAAGTGCGGCCCACAAAGGAATTTATGCTGCCTAGTAACTTAGGGGTATTAATGCTAAGTCTATAGTTAGTATCTAATGGTCTTCATTTTTTCATTCAAACATCATACTGGAAAGTGCGGCGCACAAAAATACTTTTGTGCGGCGTTACTTTTGGGAGTTAATGCGATGATTTGTTTTTTATGGTCTTTCAATTCTTTTGACTAGAGGATAAGTGCGTCGCACATCAGGTAAGTGCGGCGCACATTGGCACTTTTAGGCTTGAATATTTATCTTTTCTTGTATGCTGTGTTCCTTAGCGTATAAATGTTCGATCTTTGTTGTGTTTGACCTCGGGATGTCTTCAAGTAAACCTGCAAGCAATTAAGCTATTAAGTATCGAAAGTTCACGAGAAATGATTAAATATATATAAATAACGCCACCAAAAATATATGTATAATTTTGACATTATCAAATCCCTCCACACTTAGTTGTTGCTTGCCGTCAAGCAATTAAAGCGATAAAACAAGATCATTTATTATGACGTGGAGAAAATTTAGATTTTACAAGTTTTTACATGTTTAGATAACTTTTCAGGCATTGACATATAACTAAGCACCTTACATAAGGAATGTGTTTGATTTTAGAATTCACTCAGTTCACTCGGAGTCTGGGTTTTATATTTGTGAAGTCACTCAATTGCACAGACAAAATCTAGACAGCTACCATAGGCTTGTACTTGACACATAAACTTGATCGAAGGGCTCAGAACTTCTTCTTTAACATTGACTTTTTATCTTCGGTAATTTCAAGCACTTAGAACTAAAGGGAGCAGTTGCAAGAACATAAAACTTGCCGGAGTCATAGCATGTGTGGGGGGGCCTTTTGGGTCTAGTAAATGTTGAGTCAAAGCACAGTTCTAGAGCTTCTAAATTAACGGCTCAAAAAAATAAAAAAAAAAATTAACAAAATAAAAAGTATAAAATATTTTTCTTTTCTTTTAGTAATAAGTTGAAGATTAAAAACAAAAAAGACAAAAATATTTCGTTCTTCTTGTATTTTTATATTTTTTTTTTCTCTCGTTATTAGTGAATATTTAAAATGTTACAAACGTTGGTAAAAGGAACACCAACAAATTATACCTTCAATGTGAGTGATTATCCATCAAATAAAAGTTTTCCCAATTGAATTAAAAGATTTAAAACCTTACCATTTGTGGTCCTTACCGAAATACGGCTCACCTTAAAAAGTAAAATTTTTAAGAGTTACCGTGAAGTAAGTTTGATTATTTGGTTCAAGTTGTCTTTCTCGTTGTCTGTTAAAATTAGATTGTGAATAAACTTTTGAAAAAACCCAAAAATATTTTTATTTTATTTTTCTATTTTCTTTAAATAGTGCATGCGCACTAGACGTTCTAATTATCCCTAATAATCAAACGTCACTCAATTCAAAGACGTCGAAGAAGAAAAGTTTTCTAAACATAGTCGAAACCCGAGATTAAAACTATTGTTGGAAATGGCAGAACGTACGATGGAAGAGCTACCTCCGAGCACCACGGTATGGGAACGGAGAAGCTATTTGTTTTACCAAAATCAATGTGGTCATTTTTGAGATCAAGACGAATTTGCTTTAATTGGTTCAAGCGAATCCATTTTACGGTCGTAAGAGTGAAACTCCTCATGCTCATATTAATAGTTTCAAAAGGATTACCTCGACTTTACAATTTAGGAATGTGCCTAACGATGTAATTAAGCTTATGATGTTTCCATATTCGCTCGAGGGAGCCGCTAAAACTTGGTATGAGAAAGAAAACACCAAATTCGATCTTGACTTGGGAGGACTCTCGTTATCCAATTTTGTAAATCATTTTTCCCTCCTTCAAAACCATTCACATTAAAGAATGATATTTCCTGATTTACATAAAAATTTAAGGAAACTTTAGTGAGCGTCTTGGGAAACGATTTAAGCGAGTTTCTTAGAGGACATGTTCCCATCACGGACTTACGAGTTACTCAAGGTGATACCTTTTATAACGGTTTAAACGAGAAATGAACAAGACTCCTTAAATGATGCGGCGGGTGGAAATCTTTTGAGTAAAACAACTACAGAGGCTTTAAACATAATTGAGAATAAATCAAAAGTTTGTTATTTACGAAATAGATCAAATGCTTCTAGGATGAATGCTACTTCTAGTAAAACGGATGAAAGAATTGATAAGCTTGCAGATCAACTTTCGACCTTAGTCGTGATGTTTCTAAAAAGGTGTCAATCCCGCTCGGTTTTAAGCGGTTGAGGAAACTTGGTTACTTGTGGTGGTGCACCATTCTTTGGTATAATGTCCAGCTACCGATACAATCAGCTATGTTTGTGAACAGGGTACTACATCAAGTTAAACCCTCCAAACCGTGTTAGCAATCCAAATGGCACCACCAGGTTTTGCTCGTGTCAAAAAAATGGGCATAATAGGTTTAATCCAGAATCAAGTTCAAGGAATATTTTTCGGCGCGAATTATTTCATCGAAATCAGGTTTTCAGCTCAAAATATCATGCTCCAATTTTCCAAAACAACGATTTTCAAAACCAATCCGTTTTCAAGTTCCTAATAATCAAAGTTCTACAAGAGATTTCAAATAATTTTTCAAGTTGCTAAGGAGGAAATAATGATAGATTTGTTGAGAAACATGCAAAATCAAATCAACTCGTTGAAAGGAGAATTTAAGAATGAAATTCAAATCACGCGATAAAATCTCAACAAGCCATCACTGATGACATCAAAACAAACTACCTTTCAAATAATTTGCAAACTGATATGATGGATATTTTTTTCAAGTCCAAGTCTCAATTCACGGTACTCTTTTTCCGAGTAATACCATCATAACCCGAAGGGTGAGATGAAAGCAATCACTACTCGAAGTGGTGTTGCTTACGAGGGACCTCGATTCCTACTAATCCTTCTCCTCTAAAGAGGGTTTAGTGGACACGAGAAACCCGAGGAGACACGGATAAAGAGCCAACATAATTTCAGAAAGTACCGCTCAAATCCTAACTTCGGTTATCCCCATTTCTATTTTGGAACCTGATGTTCCGAGACTTTGCCTAAAACCACTCCTATTCCGAAATTCGATATTCCGAAGAGTTTACCTAAGCAATATTCCATATCCTTCACGACCGTGATGATTAAAAAGTCCCGGACAAAGCTCTCGAAAAAATCCATTAGTGAGATCATTCCAAATCTTATCATGATTATTGCGCTCTTGACCATTAGTTTCGCGGATGCTTTACTTTTGATGCCAAGATTGCTCTTACTGATTAAGAGTTGATCATGAATATGGAAACATTACTTGAGTTAGACTAGATACTCATTTTGAATCAAGAATTGCTCGGCATTGCCTCCTCAAAAAGCTTCCCGAAAAGCTTGGAGATCTCGGCAAGTTTCTTATTCCATGTAATTTCCTGTGAGAATGGGATGTATGCCACGCCTTGGCCGATCTTGGCCCGCGAGCATAAATCTAATGCCACTTTCTATTTGACACAAGCTTTCTTATTTGATGAATTCATTTACACCAACTCGGAATGACTTTAGAGTTAAGCGGACTGATCAATTACTTATCTTAAAGGATCTCGTCGTGAGAAGACGTTTTTGTCAAAGTTAGGATATTTCATTTTCCTAGTCCGACTTTGTTGGTTAGTCGATTTCGAAGCTGATCCTTGGAGAGTTACCTCTCATAACTTGGGAGATCCTTTTGTTGTGGACCGGTCGTTGCTTTAATTGATGTTTATGGAGAAGAAATAACCCTTCGGGTTGATAACGAAGCCGTCACTTTTAATCTAGATCAAACCACGAGATACTCCTCTACAAATGATAAGTCAGTAAACCGAATTGACATCATAGATGCAGTTTATGAAGAGTATGCTCTGGAATTGCTAGGATTTTCTAATTCTTCGGGTGGCAATCCCACCCCGACGTCTGAGCCATTTACTTCCGAATTTATTTTGGAAGAAATCGAAGCTTAGCTTAAGGACGATTCAATTTCACCTAAAATTGATTACGCCGATTGCAATCCGGAGGAAGATATTTGTTTGATCGAAAAATTGTTAAATAATGACCCGTTTCAACTTCCTCCGATGGACCTTAAACAAAGTGAAATTACCGAGGTAAAATCTTCAATTGAAGAGCCTCCGGAATTAGAATTAAAAGATTTACCATCTCACTTGGAATATGCTTACGATTACAAACCCACGGTTCAAAGTCAAAGACGGGTTAACCCAAAAATTCACGAGGTAATAAAAAAGGAGGTCCTAAAACTTCTTGGTGCTCAAATCTCATAAACGGGCCATTGCTTGGAAAATCACCGACATCAAGGGTATTGACCCTGTTTTTTTACACATCAAAATCTTTGTTGGAGGAGATTACAAACCATACGGTTCAAGTCAAAGAGGGTTAACCAAAAATTCATGAGGTAATCAAAAAGGAGGTCCTAAAACTTCTTGATGCCGGTATGATTTACCCGATCTCTGACAGCCCATGGGTTAGTCCAGTGCATTGTGTTCCAAAGAAAGGTAGAATAACCGTTGTTGCTAATGAAGAAAATGAATTAATTCCGACACGTTTAGTTTCCAGGTGGAGAGTTTGTATCGACTATAGGAAGTTACATGAAGCACTCGAAAGATCATTTTCCATTGCGTTTTATGGATCAATTGTTAGAACGATTAGCTAGAAATGGAGTTTTATTGTTTTTTTAGATCGGATTTTCAGGGTATTCCAAATACAATAGATCCCCTAGGACCAGGAGAAAACTACAATATTTTCCACATGCCGTATGGAACGTTTCGCGTACCGTCGCTTGCTATTTGGCTTTGTGTAATGCTCCGATCTTTTAACGGTGTATGATGGCCATATTCCTGATATGATCGAAAAGACTATGGAAGTGTTTATGGATGATTTCTTAGTTTTTAGGGATAGTTTTGATTTGTGCCTCTCCAATTTAGAAAATATGCTAAATCGGTGTGAGACACGAATTTTAGGTTCTTAATTGGGGAGAAGTGCCACTTTATGTGTAGAGAAGGAATTGTGTTAGGTCATAAAATTTCAAAGTCAGGAATTGAGGTCAAATCGTGCTAAATCCATGTTATCGCTAAGCTCCCTCACCCGGACTACCGTAAAAGGTGTTAGAGTTCTTGGTCATGCAGGATTTTACCACGTTTTATCCAGATTTTTACAAATTGCTAGGATACCAATGACATCACCATTTGAGAAAGAAACACCGTTTGTGTTTTCTAAGGATTGTATTGATGCTTTTCAGACCCTGAAAAAGAAGCTTACCGAAGCTCCAATCTTAGTTGTCCCGGATTGGAACCTACCTTTCGAACTCATGTGTGATGCAAGTGATTTCGCGATTGGTGCGGTTTTAGGACAACGAAAGACGAGACTTTCTGTCTATATTATTTATGCTAGTAAGATAATGACAGAAGCTCAAATTCATTACACTACCACGGAAAAGGAAATGCTTGCCGTTGTGTATGCTTTTGAAAAGTTTCGGCCATATCTTGTCTTATCTAAAAGCATAGTGTATACGGATCACTCGGATTTAAAGTACCTTATGAATAAACAAGACGCTAAGCCGAGGTTGCTCCAGTGGGTTCTTCTCCTACAAGAATTTGATATCACCATCCGTGATAAAAAAGGAAGTGAGAACCTTGCGGCAGATCATTTATATAGACTTGAGAATCCTCATAAGGATGTGTTAGAAAACAAGGACATAAATGAACATTTTCCTTTAGAGACTCTTGGAGTTATTTCTAGTGAAAGTACCCCATGGTTTGCGGACTATGCAAATTACCATGCGGGGAATTTTATCATCAAAGGAATGTCAACTCAACAAAAGAAGAAGTTTTTCAAGGACGTTAAACATTATTTCTGGGATGATCCCTATCTTTTTCGTATATGTGCGGATCAAATCATTCGACGGTGTGTGCATGGGCAAGAAGCTCTTGAAATCCTCAAAGCTTATCATGAAGGACCCACCGGAGGCCATCATAGTGCCAATCTCACCGTTCGAAAAGTATTTGATGCCGGATTCTTTTGGCCTACCATATATCGAGATGCCCATACGATGATCAAATCTTGTGATACATGTCAGAGACAAGGCAAAATTTCACAACAAGATGAAATTCCTCAAAACGCTATCTAAGTTTGTGAAATCTTTGATGTATGGGGTATTGATTTCATGGGACCATTTCCTTCTTTACGTGGGAATAAATACATCATCGTAGCCGTCGATTATCTTTAAAAATGGGTTAAAGCAAAGGCACTCCCCACAAATGATGCTAGAGTTGTAGTTAAGTTTTTAAAGTCTCTTTTTGCCCGATTCAGAACACCTAGAGCTATTATAAGCGATTGTGGGACCCATTTTTGTGATGATCAGTTTGCTAAAGTAATGTCTAAGTATGGGGTCACTCATCGTCTTGCTACCGCTTACCACCCTCAAACGAGTGGTCAAGTGGAGGTATCCAATCGTGGTTTGAAACGTATTCAAGAAAGGACGGTTGGAGAAAACCGTGCCTCGTGGTCCGACAAACTAGACGACGCTCTGTGGGCATTTCGTACTGCTTTTCAGACACCAATTGGTTGTACGCCTTACAAATTAGTGTACGGAAAGTCTTGCCATTTACCTATAGAGTTAGAGCATAAAGCATATTGGGCTTTGAAACATGCTAACTTCGATCTTAAAACCGCGGGTGATCACCGTAAGCTTCAACTTAATGAACTTAATGAGCTTCGTGATCAAGCTTACGAGAATTCTTTGATTTATAAAGAGAGGACGAAGAAGCTTCATGACTCAAAGATCAAAAACCGCATTTTCAATGTTGGTGATCGAGTTTTACTCTTCAACTCTCGTCTAAAGATATTCTTGGGAAAGCTTAAAACTCGTTGGTCAGGACCTTTCACCATCACCAAAGTTTTTCCATACGGAACCATTGAGTTATCTCAACCCGATGGTCCAAACTTTAAGGTGAATGGTCATCGTGTGAAGCATTACTTCGGAGGGGACTTACCACCCAAGGTAGTCCAGGATCTCCACACTTTCTCCAAGGACGAATAAATTCGGGGATCGAGTCAAGCTATGTGACTCGGTTACCAAAAACAAAGCGCTTCGTGGGAGGCACCCCATGCTTATCCTTCTATCTTCTTTCTTATTTCTATTGTGATGTGAGGAGGCTTGTACTCTTCCGATTCTTGTTGTTTGTACTTGTGATTGTTGCAGGATTGACCTTATAATTTTCTGAAGATTCTCTGTTTTCGGTGTTTTGTCACGGTTCACTAGAGCTTCCTAGCCTTTGCTTGCCATTAGTTTGGGTAAATCTGATATCCTAAAGATTATTATCAACTAACATTTATCTTTTTTTTACACACTTATAAACAACTTGAGATGTTTGTGTGATACTTTCTTCAGGCTTGAGTTATGCATTCGACCTTTTTGAGTTCTAGTATGGGGTTTTTAAGTCTTAGATTAGGAAACATTGAGGACAATGTTTAATTTTAGTATGGGGTAGTATATCTTTGATAAAATCTTACCTACTTTTTCCCGTTGTTCTCACGTACCCCGTTTTCCACAAATTTCAAAAATATGAAAAATTTAAAAATTTTTCAAAAAATAAAATAAGTGTTTTGTAACAAATTTTTGAACTTTCCTGCCGGGTAGAATAAGAGTAGATTTTGACTCCATTCAGCGTGTTAAGCTCTAGCTGTTCCTTAACTTTTAGGCTAGCAGTTGTAGAAATTCGCGTAGAACGAAAATTTAATAGAGTTAAGTATGAGTGAGATACTAAACAAGGATTAGTTGGAAATCTTAAGAGCTCATGTATGTAATTTGTGACTTTTTCTCCTATAAGCTCTTAACCGGATTAATATACGTGCTGTTTTTAAAGATTAAACTTAAATCAAACATATTTTTATGTAATAATAGCAAAAATTTTGTCTTAGTTCAAAAAAAAACCTTATACTGAATTTTCCAATAATAAGAAGTTCGTCCTATATAAAGTAAAAAATAATAATAAATAAATAAATAATTATAATTAGTTAAACTGTGGGCTGATAAAATGTTTACTAACTTCTTGCGGCTCACAAACCGATGTGGTAGTAAGAATTAAAAATCCGAGACTGATAAAAGTTTGCTGCATCTTGCCGGCTCACAACCGATGTTGCAGCCTTCTAAAAGGTTGAAGGATATAATTGCATAAATATTTAAGTTTGAATTAATAAATAAATTTCTTTTTGTTAAATTCAAATATGCTTTTGAATTTTAAATATTCTATTTTAAAGCTATGTATATTCGGGAAACCTGAGAGTTTTTGAAACCTAAGGTCCGTGAGTCCCGATACTAGTCTCTGTGGGGTGTCAAAATCCTGGTCCCACCATTAGGGGGCACAGGGTTGGGATGTGAAAAGCGAAGTACGCTACATGGGATGATCTCGCCTTCAAACTCATTATTCTCGGGTGGAACGTGAAGCATAGTATTTTGCAAAACGTTGATGCATGGTTGAAATTCAAAATAGCACATTCACCTAAGATATAATAATTGTCGGGAGTGAAAAGTTCACAAGTTGTAAATATGAGTAGTGTTAGCATCTTAACTGATAGTTAGCTATGATTTCGTTTTAAGCTTGGTTTGGATAAGTGAAAAGTCGGGGACGATGAATTTATCCTTTTTGGGGCATTCTCGGATCGAAATGCATCTTGTTCTATGATCCCTAACAGTTATGGAAATAACGAAAGTCGAAATATTCTAAGTTCAAAAAAAAATGAAAAGGTTTTGAAAAATGGGAAAATGGGGTGTTTTATAACTTGTGATTTCTTAACTCTCTCCACAAAAGTCTTTGCTACTTTTCAAAGATTTAGTTTGGGGAAGTTTTGAGGTATTTGATTTTTGTTGCATATAATATGCGTGAGGACACGGCAATCACTTAGTTTGGGGAATTTTGATATGTGTGAAAACACATATCATTTGTATACCAAAAATAGCCCTTAAAAGATGAAATTATGCATAAAATGCTTGTATATTGCTTGTTTTGTCTTTGTGATTGTGTAGGTACGGATATTACAAATAACACAAGAAAACGGCCAAAACCGGACAAACACGGACACGAGAACGGAAAAGAGTGCACAAGAGCCGGGGATTTGATTGCTGAAGTTTCTAGCAAATGGTCAACATAAAGTCAACTCTTGGTCAACATTGGTCAACCACAAAAAGACAAAAACCCCAAATTACCAAAAAAAAAAAAAACAGTCCCTTAAGTAAAACCATTTTACATAAAAAAACCCTAAAGCCCTAACTCCGTTATCTCTTTAAATATAAAAAGATAACGGTCGTTATTCTTTATATTAACCCAAAAACAAACATGGCCCAATATCATTTTAAATAAATCTAGCCCAGGTCAACGACCCAAAACCCCGAGTCAAACCCCCCATCTAACAGTTAAAAAAAAGGCGCGTAAATGAATTTACTATTCATCATCGTCTTCGCGTTTAACCCAAGTCAAAACAAGGGGTTAATTCAAATTAACAGCGTGGCTTAATGATTCAAGCACTAAGGGTCAAGTTAGCAAAAGGAAACGTCACTTGAGGCTCTTATCGGTCAAAAACGGGACAAGGAGGATACGCGGATATATGAAAGAAACATATAAGGACAAGGTTTTTTACACTAAATCCTAGCCAAAAGAAGCACAAAAGGTCTGACATACGGAATGCCACGTTGGCAATCCGTGTGCTCATCATTTAATCCAACAGTGATGAATGGGAATCCAATGATTGGAAATTAATGAAGGGTCGTGATCAAATGGATGAGGAGCGGGCTAGACTCCTAGAAGCTTCACTCCAAGTCTATAAATAAAGAGCAAGCCACACACACAACATCTTCTTTTTCTAGCTTTTAATAGTAGCTTAATTTAGTTTTAGCTAATGTAATTTTAAAATTCAGTTTTTAGCTTTTTATAATCTTATTTCCCCAAAGTATTGTAATCAGTTTTGAGTTAATGAAATTTTAGTTTTAATTTGCAAAATCTATTGTTACTTATTAAGCTCATTAAATTCCAAAATCTTTTATTAACTGTTTCATAAAGCTCTCTTTAAATTTAAGCTACTAAAAGTTCATCAATAAGTTCATTAAAAGCCTTATCATCCCTTGGAATTGGATGGCTGTTGGATGATAAAACTAGGTAATAGTCCTTTAAGGTTAAGGGTTAGGATAGAATAGGACTTGATTTGGCTTACAGCTATAAGCTATAAGCTGTCTGCATAAGCTCTATTTGAGCATATAATCCCTGTTCAGTTGGGATTTCAGGTTCCATTTCCTTTTATTTTTCTATCTTTAATAATATAGCTTAATTCTGTCTTTGCTTATTGCTTTATTTAATTTGCTATTTTAGGATTATCTGTTATTCAATGCTGCTTAATATTGGTTATTTAGCTTATTTATTATCTGGTTGTTAAGTTTTAGTCATAAAACTCTTATTCAAAAAGCTTAAAATGATAGTTGAGGAAATAAGGGGGTGTTTGGCACAACAGTACTAACTAAGAGTTAGTACTGCTTGTGGCCTTTTTGGTCTATTTGTGGAGAACTTAAACTTCATAACTAAGTTTGTTTGAACTGGATTTGTAAGCTAGGTTAGGGATTATTCATGTTTTCATAGGATTGTTCATTATCTGCTATGTTAAGTCTCATATAGTAATCTGTTTTAGTTAAGTGGTTCTTGTTGTTCTAATTTGCATTACAAAAAAGTTTTAAAGTGTGTTTTCAAGTTAGTTTTATCAAGTTTTTTAAGTGTGCATTCAGGTTTTAAGTTTTGATTAGTGCTATGCAAGTTGCATTCCAGCAGTTGTAAAAAGGACAATAAGTCTTTTTCAAGTTAATTTTCAGATAGTAGAAAGTAATTCATTTAGATTTTGATTTTTTAGTTGCTTAGTGCATCTAAGGTCAGTGTCAATCTGATTTCCACTTGTTTTTAGAGTAGCTATTTGCTTATCTATTTTTAGCCTTTAAATTCAGCATTTTTCATTTTCAAAACTTAAAGTAATTCAGTATGTTCTGAATAAGTGGTCTGTTTTCAAAGTGCTTTTTCAATGAGCAAAAAGTTTTCAAATTTCTTTTCAAAAGAAGATTTATGTAGCTTGTAGGATAAGTCTTTAAGTAGGTACAAGTCATTTTGCTTAAAAACCTAATTTGCTAGCTTAAATTTAAGCTCAAAGTTGCCTCAAGAGGCTGTTTGGTTTAAGGTTTTCATTAAGAGCTTATTTTGATTTTCAGCTTATGGCTTATCAATTTGTGCTTATTTTTGTTTTATTATGCTTAGTAGACATTAGCTTATTGTTGGTTAGTTTATTTAAGTTTACATTTGCTTCTTAGTGCTTAAATTGCCCAAACAGTTAGTTTTTTTAGTGGTATAGTTTTTAGGATATATGTCTTTAACTGGCTTATTTTAGGTTTATAAAAAAGGTTATTTTACAAAAGTTGCTTATTTTTAAGAGTTTTAAAAAGTTATAAAAAAATGGAAAAAATTAAAACTTTACGCATCAACTCACCAAGTGTTTTATCCCCCCCCACACACATCCTTACGCTACAATAGATCTCAACCGTTATTACTTTGCATTATCTATCTTTTATATACGTTTTAAGCATATTAGTATAATAAGCTGTTTTAGCTTATTTCATAGCTTATTCAATAAGCTGTGTTCCCGAGCATATTTTTCTTAGATTCCTCTTAGTTCAAGCTACTTTCTATATTTTTTTAGAATTTTTATAATTTGTTTAGTATTTTTAAACATTTATTATTATTAAAAACTTTAAAAATTCATAAAAAATAGAAAAAAATAATCAAATATATTAAGTCTTGTTTTTTGAAAAATTTTATTGTTATATACTTTCTAGGATAAATTAGTTTTGCTTTCGTAGGGTTAAAAATTGCAATAATTTCAATTTTAAAGAACGGGATTCGTTTCGTTCACGTTTTTCGTGTTTTAAACTCAATTCAACTCCGTTTTGTTCTAGTTTTCTTTAAAAGTACTTTTAGTCACATTATAGTATTAAAAGTAAAAAAATTCATTTTAGGTTTTAATTTGGAAAATTAGGTTTTTTAATCACCGTTTAGGGTCCCGTTTTTGTTTTAGTTAAGTTTAATTCCCGTTATTAAGTTAGGTTTAATTGTCCTTTAATTTTCTCACTTTTTTGAATTTTAGAAAACAATTCATTTTGAACCAATTTCAATTCATTGGCCAAATAACAAACGTGGTTCTAAATTTTCATAAATCTTGAGGAATACGGAACACGGTATTCACTTACGGTTAATATACGTGATTATTATATATATTTGTGAGAATTTACCTTACTAAATTTTGTCTCAAGGGTAGTTTGGTAATTTTCTTATTATGTTATTATACGGGTATAAAACTATACGCATCACATATCCTCA
The DNA here is from genome assembly GCA_026074375.1 of Tanacetum coccineum. Lineage (NCBI taxonomy): Eukaryota > Viridiplantae > Streptophyta > Magnoliopsida > Asterales > Asteraceae > Tanacetum > Tanacetum coccineum. The sequence continues at coordinate 37,397 of BQNB010004655.1, read as the reverse complement.
TAAGCAATTTGACCCGCTGCGTCCATAGTGATCGCTGTGATATGCGTGTCCTATTAAACTAGCCTGTGCATCCTCTAGTAGAGCATATAAGTCCTATGTATCATGCTCATGGAGCTCAGCAAGCTCTGTAACCCTAGTATTGACCTCTCCTACGGTCATATGTGTTATCTCTGGAACTGCCTCTGCCAGATCCACCCAGGCATCCCTAATACCATACCCAACCTCTTTAATCCCCCATCATCTCGCTTCAACATCTATGGTGCTGACAAACCCATAATCTATCCCCCGACCTCCGGTAGGTCTAGCAGTAGAACTCTCCCCGACCTCATACCTGGGGCCTAGAGAAAACAAACACGACCTCTTGCGAGGTGGCAGCTTAGACTCGGGAATATCATCCCTACGGTCAATAGGTGGTGGTACGTATAGAGATGGTGGTAGTGGTGGTAGTGGAGGTGATGGTAATGCGGCAGTAACCGCATCAACAAAGGCCTGAGTAGAGGCTATCCTGAGTGTCTAGATTTGGGTTGGACACCCAGATGATGGTAGTAATGGTGATGGTACAGGTGGTGGTGATGAATGTGCAGATGGGGCCATGCACCTAGCAAGGCGCTCCCCTACAGAGGGTGGTGATAGTGAGATAGGTGGTGATGGTGGTGGAGTAGGCATGGCTAGAAGTCTCTCAACCTCTGCCTCTGGTGGAAGGGATATAGAAGCCTGAAGCCGGACAGTGATCCTAGCTCCAGTGGAAGTAATGTCAGTGGAGGGTGGTGGTGTAACAGGCTCTGTTCCCTCAGGTGGGGAAACAAGCTCAACAGTAGGTATAACAACAGCGGAGTCGGCCGGAGCTAAGTGCTCCTCCACCTCCTCCTCCTCATCCTCATCCTCATCATCGGCGTCATCCCCGAATCGCCGTCATCATCATCTCCATCCTCTCCCCCGTCCATGGGATAGTCAACCGGACCATCCTCCATCTCATCATCCTCATACTCCTTTGGATCCTCTTCTGGATCCGACTCAGTAACATATCCTGGTGACTCAGCAGTATGTGAAACAACAGGAGGTAATGGCTGCTCCTCAGCCAGAAACACATGCTCATCCTCCAATGGTATATACTCAGGGTACATAGGCTCTGGCACATAGTCAGGATCATGTAGTTGTATGAACAGAGGCTTACGCTCATCCTCGTCCTGTGGTACTGGTGGTGTCTGTGGCTCCTCGGGGCCAGGTATGTAATCCGGTGATGGTGGGGCTACCGGCTGCATAGGGAGTCCATCGTGTCCGTATACGATGACTCGTGGAGAACCACCGTCTGACAACTCCTCGTCAGCTCCCCAAAATACCCTCTCTAGCTCAGAATCGGTGTAGACGGAAGTGTAGGTAACCGCAGATGATGCAGAAGACATGAATGCTGTAAAAAAACTTATATAAGTATTAATTTTAAGACACTTATAGTAATATAATTTATATACTCGTATATCAATCATGCAAGCACTTAGTAAACTACTAATGCTAAAACAGTGTATGTCATGTAAGCATATATGCTAGATTGCAAAGAAGTAATGTATGTGTGTCCCTTGCAAACCCCATTTATGAATGCAGTGTTTGAAAATGGTTATAGTCCAGACAAAAACTTTTGACCTGGTTCTCTATAACCTTGGCTCTAGATACCAATCTGTAACACCCCCAAAATACGGGTTGTAGGGGAATATTGAATATCCGAGGGCGTTACTTCATAGATCAATAACACAAGATATGAGAACGACCACAAAATATGTCGTTTTAAAAAGATACATTGGGTTAACAGATGCAAACATCATAAAAAGAAATTACGTTTTTTCTAAGCTCATGACACTGAAGCTCGACATGTATGAATGCAATAAATTGCCAACATTTGCCCGTGAATGATGTTCTAACCCGCAACATCCCAAATCCGACATGGTATACGTTTGCTGTCCGGCAACCGGCACAGTGAGCGCTACTTACCCAAACAGGGACGTCAATCCCAAATAGATCTATTTATAACACACGCGCTTACAATCTAGTAATTGACAGTTCATGATAAAGGGCTCAGTGGGTTATCACTACTTAGGCAAAACACGTAATCATTGTACAAAATGTACCCTTGCGTCTAATTTGTAAAACAAGCATGTTCTCACCCCAAAGATGTAAAATAATTAAATAATTGTAAAGTATGGGGATTGAACTCACCTTAGTAGGTAGTCCCCTGTGAATGATAATTATATCCAAGTATGGAAATTGAATCTCACCGTCAAATACCTAAGTAAATACAGCAAGTCTTAGTCTACAAGTTTAGGCTAACGACTTAATGCATAAACTACAATAAAGTGCTAGTTTATATATACTGTTATCACTTGTGTGGTGGTGCACATGTTTATTGTATTTGTCTTTACTTGTTGGCTCTTGGGAAGGTATACGATTACACACGTTCAATATATGTATAAACGTTATTAATAAATATACATATTTATTAAGTCGTGTTTTAATTTGTATAATATCCGATAAATATTATAACTTGTCCGATTCGTTAAGTGTTTATTAAAATCACTTTCGTCCATACAATACCCTTAGGTTTTCTATATTTACAAGAACAGTCCTTATGTTTATGAAAATATAATATTTACATTTTAAACCCTTAAGTTTCCATATTTACACCTTTAGTCCTTCAATTTTACACTTACACTTTAGGTCCTTATACTTTCAAAATAGCCCTTTAAGTTTTAGAATGTCAAAAACAGTCCCTAGACTTATAAAATCAGTTTTGACAGTTTTAGCCCTCAAGTTTACAAATTGACACTTTTAGTCTCTTAACTAGTAAAAATTTGCATTTTAAGCCCAATTAAGTTCTAACAAGTGATAATAGGTTTTATTAAGCTCCAATAAGCCATATAAGCTGTGGCAGCTTATAAATAAGCTCGGATGAGCTTATTTTAGCTTATTGGGCTTAGTGGGCTCGTTAAAGTCCATTAAGCAAATTAATGGTCCAATAAGGATTCTAAAAGGACATAAGCTCTCATTAAGCTCATTTAAGCTTAATGAAACTGTTAATGCTGAAAAATAAGCTCGGGTGAGCTTATTCGAGCTTATTGGGCTCGTTAGCCCAACAACTCTAAACAGAAAGTTTTCAAAAGATTTACTAGGGCTTTATGATGTGATCCAACTTGTTTTCTAGTCTAAATAAGCACTCGTGGGTCTGTTTTTATTGCTCGACTTATTTATAAGCCAATAAGCTCGTTAATGGGCTTTCAAAGTGTGGGCTTGATTTCAAAAGGTCCAATGGTCTTTCTATAAGCTGCATAAGCTTACAAATAACCTGCTTATGCTTATTCATGGCTTATGGGCCTGTTTGGCTATGGAAATGGGCTGTCAAGCCCATTAAGGGTCCAAGTGGGTTTCTTAGGTTATATTAGTGTCCATATAATTCCTACAAGCATATTAAGCACCTAAGTAAGCTAATGAGGCTTATTAATAAGTTGGGGATCCTACGGTTATGGCTTGTTGGGCCTGCTGGGCCTAATAATAGGATGTCAAGCCCAATATGACCCGAATGTGACCCCATTAGGTTTACTAATTGGTTTCTAGGGTTTTAACCTTTAGATAAACACTATAGAAGGGGGCCCCATTTTTAATCGTGTCTTAACAATGAAATCACCAAGTGGCTCGATTACTCTTTCTGTCAAACCGTTTACGTTCATACTGAACATTTATTTTGGTTTTATGTATTCGAGTGTTAAGTGTTTTGTATTCCTTGTTTTCCTTACTCGAAGTTAAATGAAAACGTTAAAACATATTTTATCATGTCTAGCACCACACAAAATTTTCTATACGAATTCATGTGTACGTGTACCATGCATGGGTTGAACCATGCATGTTCCTACTCACGTACATTGGTAAATTTCAATATATCGCGACCCATATCACTAGATAAGAAGAAAATGAAGATATATGGATGGTATGGCGTATTATTTACATACAATATACTATTGATTTGTTTGAGTTCGGCAGACAAACCTATGTATTATACACGATCGAATAACAACCCAAAGCTCCAAAGCTTAGTAAATATCCAAGTCTTGGCTCGTGAACCTTCTTATGCCCTTGTATGAATACCCTAGTACCACTTATATGTTGAGTGATGCTGTATATGTGTATGAGACGGAATTGTTTGGTTCGGATATGGTATTATTCGAAACACAAGTAGAGAAATGGGGATGGTTTTGCGTTGAGAGAAGTGTTTAGGAGTTGTAAGAATGTTAAGTAAATGTGAGTTGGTATATTTAGGCTCATGAGCTAGTTAGGTTTCCTTGTCAATAATCAAACCAAACCGAGCCCTTTAGTTTGTGGTTTTGGGTTCTAGTTTTCAAGACTGGTTTGCCTTTTAGACACCTAGTATATTCCTTAATTTACATGATATATTTACAAGTTTTAATAGATTTGAAGATTCTTTGATTGTATCTATGTTGTTGGTGGACGCGGGTATCAAGAGGCACAAAGAGAACAAAAATGGTTATTAACCATTGGGTAATAAGCTAGTTAGAGACAAGTTGTATATGTTTTAATTAAACATAGGTTGCTACATGTACTTAGAGCTGAATACTAGGGAGATTTTCCTAGGTGATTTTGTATGTGTGTCGAGTAAGGATCATGTGGAGAAAGGGATGTTTTGAAACCTTATAGTGGATTATTACAAGTACAAGGTTAATTAAGAGATAATGGTACAAATGTGTAAGTATCCAAATGTTTTATGGTTTTTGTTTACTTATATTCGGCCATAATGGCTTAATAACATAAGATTTGAATAATTTGGTTGTGTTTAAGGTTTAAAAGTGGGTAATATTAGTTTAAAGTCTCGGTAAGTTTAGGTATTTTGTGGTGTGTCTAATATATATTTTATGCGAAAACGTTAAGCCTTTGACGTGACATAAAATAAAATACGCAAAGTCATTAATTATCTTCTTAATAATTATATAACACTTGATTGATGTGAACCTTAATTTATTTGGTGACCGTTTACATTGAATGATTATTTATAGTCTACGCGATTTAGCTTAAAAGTTAAATTAAAAGTAAACACGTATTGGACCAAAATAAATAGTGATGAATCATAGGATTCGTAAAAGACATGAAATGTGAAATGTTACAGTTATGTCACCGTTAAAAGAGTTTTTCTCAAAGGCTTAAGACCTTGTGTGGTGACGATAGCCGGTTTGTGAAAAGGTTGTGCGGTATTTTCTGTGTTGCAACGTATCTTCCACAGTTCCCAGGTGAACTCAGCGACACCCCCCTCTTGTCCTAGAGTTCCAGCGAACCTTAACCAATGGTATCCGGCTTGGCTTTAATCGTTTGATCTCCCATTCCATGATTTCCACGTGATCTTCCATAAACTGGAGCTTATCGTCAACGTGAATTCCTTCCAAAGGCATGACTAATGGTTCGTCAGCGTAACATTTCTTCAGATTTAGATATCATGCGATGGTTGTGAGTTGAACCCTGATAATATTGTGGAAGTTCCAGCCTATAGGAAACCTTCCCAACCTTGGCTAACACCTTGAAAGGTCCGACATATCTCGGGTTCAACTTGCCCTGCTTACCGAATCGTACAACCCCTTTCTAAGGTGATACCTTGAGCATAACCCTATCCCCAACTCCGAACTCCATCGGCTTTCGCTTCAAGTCAGCGTAGCTCTTTTGTCGATCCTGAGCAGAATGAATTCTCTGCTTGATTTGGACGATCTTTTCCGTTGTTTCCTGGATCATTTTCGGACCAGTTAGATGAGCTTCTCCAACTTCGGCCCAGCACACGGGTGATCAACATTTTCGGCATAAGTGGCCTATAAGGTGCGGTCTTTTTGCTAGCGTGATAACTGTTGTTATACGAAAATTCGGCTAATGGAAAATGCTTAACCCAGCCTTTTTCAAAATCGATCACGCAAGCACGTAGCATGTCCTCGAGAGTTTGAATAGTCCTCTCGCTCTAACCGTCGGTTTCTGGATGATACGCGATGCTCATACTCAGATCTGTACCTAAAGCTTTCTGAAATGATCTCCAAAAGTTTGACGTGAACCTCCCATCACGATCACAGATGATTGAAATAGGTATTTTGTGTCTTGCTACTATCTTGTTCAGGTACAACCTTGCCAACTTGTCCAATGGGTCATTCTCCCTCATTGGCAAGAAGTGAGCAAATTTTGTGATGTTGATCCCAAATCAACAGAATGGGTGTCAAAACATTGTGACAACTTAGGAAAGCTTGGTGAATTAAAATCCATCGTGATATTATTCCATTCTATTTGGTATTGCTGGTTGTATAACATTCACGATGGCCTTGATGTTCGGCCTTGACCTTGCCACATGTCAAGCACTTGCTAACATATGTGGCGATGTCGGCTTTTATATTGGGCCTCCAATATAGCTTTTTCATGTCTTGGTACATCTTTTCAGAACTGAGATGGATAGAGTACTTAGACTTGTGGATTCGTGCATAACCACGAATCTTAAGTCACCGTGGCAAGGTAACCAACTTATGCCATTTAAACATAAGGTTCCATCGGCGCGTGGTTCCAACTTTTCCTTGGGTATATCCTTTCTGATCATACCACCTACATGTTCCTTCTCAAGGTTCTCTGGTTTCAGGGATTCGATCTGAGATTTTAGTATCTGTTTGGGAAGATCCAAGCCAATAGTCATAACTAAGGCTCGAACCCGCAATGGTTCAATCCGTTCCTTAGGCTAATGCGCTCGGCCACTGTTGCCTTCCCTGGTGGATAACAAATGTCCGTCGTAATCTCTTTAGCAATTCTAGCATCGGTTGCCTCATTTTAGCTCCTTTTGGTCAAGAATTGTTGTATACTTTTATGGTCGTGGTGAACCACAGTGCATTTGGTTCCAATAGATAATGCTCTCCATATCTTTAAGAGAAAAACCACACCGATCCTAGTTTTAATGTGAGTGGTGTAGTTCTTCTCATGAATTTTTAATTGTCGGAGAAGCATAGGCAATCACTTCTCTCTATGCATTTCTAACACAAAAAACCTTAACCCTGTGTGAGCATCACAATTGACCATATAATAATATCTTCACTCTTACAAGTAAGCCCGAAATTGGTGCACTGCACAATTCTGTTTTTATTTAACTGAAAAGCCTTTTTTCTTCTCACCCAGTCAAATAATTGATTCCTTTCTGTGTAATGCTTGTCATTAATTTTGCAATCTACTCGAAATTTTCCTCAATAAAACTTCGATAAGGTAACCAAGCATGTCTAAAAATTTGGCGGATTCCGTCGGTGTCTTAGGAGTAGTTGCCTAATATTTCGATTAGATTCTATCTTGGCGTGGATCACATGTTACTATGATCTTCATTGACTGTGCACCGAGTAATTCTTACTTGGAATCCAAAATTCACACTTTGAAAACTTGGCATACAACTTTTCCTTTTTAAGCAATTCTAAAATTGCCTTAGGATGTTTTTCGTGCTCTTTCTTGTCCTTTGAATAAATAAGTATATCATCAATGAAGACGATTATGAACTTATCCAAGTAGGGCTTGCACACTCGGTTCATGAGCGGTCATTGAATACATAAAGTGTGCGTTTGTTAGTCCGAAGGGCTTAAAATTGGAACTCGTAAGACCATACCGAGTTTTGGAATGCCGTCTTTAGAAATGTCTTTTTCTCGTACACTCAGCTGGTGAATACCCGATCTCAAATCTATCTTTGAATAAATGCTGGATCCTTGGAGTTGATTGAATAAATCGTCGATCCTCGGGAGTGGATAACGATTCTTTACTGTTAGCTTATTTAACCCCCGGTAGTCAATGCACAACCTGAATGACCTATCCTTCTTTTTGATGAACACACGGAGGCTCCAAGTTTGAGTATGGTTTGAAGACTTTGGAGGAAAGCTCTTGCTGTTATTCCGACATTCTTTCATTCGGATGGTGCAATTATTACGGTGCTCGTGCTTCGGCGCGGGTCCTGAAGCATGTCGAATCTGGAATTCCAATGGTCGAGCAGGAGGAAGACCGACAAGTCGGGGAGGAAACTCTTCGAATTAAATCTCGAATGATTTGTACGTCCTTAAGTTGCTTTCCTTCTGACTTGTCCTCCTCCTTCTTGGCGGATATTTGTGCCAAAAAGATCTGACATCCTTTCGCCATGTACTCTTGAGCCTTTGAACATGAGATAATGGTCAATCGAGATTCTCTGCCGTTTTTACTTTCGTAACCATGAAAAATCAAGGTTTCATTCCCATAGGGAATTCGAACAAGTTTCTCATCACACACGATCATGGCGTGACACCTTCTTAACCAATCCATGCCGATAATAACGTCGAAACTACCCAGTTCTACGGGCATTAGATCTATGTTGAACGGTATGGTTTAAGAAAATTTAAGTGGTAACCCCGTTACAATAGTGTTTTACTGCTATTTTCCCGTAGATTATTCGACGTTATAAATATTTCTATTGTAGTTGGGTGGCGATGTTTATCAGGGAACTAAACGCAGTATTCTGTATTAGTATTTATAAGCTTCTTTCAGGCTACCAATGTCAAATATGATAGATGCATAGCGGTTTGTTTTTTAAGAGGAACACACCGTGACGACATTACGTGTTCGGGTCCGCGTGCATTCCCATTCTTCTCTGCTTTTCCAAATGCGTACACCCAGCCTTGTCATTTCCATTTCCCCCATCTTATTCTTTAATTTGGACAATCTCTCTTGAAATGTCTTGGAGCTCCACATTCAAAACAACCATTTCCCTTGGGAACTGCCCTATTGTCCTTCTGAGCATTAGCAACATTTGCGTTGCCAGAACCTCTGCAGTCGCGGGCAAAGTGCCCTACCTTGTTACATTTGTGGCATTTTCTAAGTACACGGGCATTGTGATATGAAATGGCACTTGGTGCACTTGGGCAAAGATCACACCTTACGGCTTCTTTTTGCCGCCCCCATATTGTAGACCTTAGCGACATTTGTATCTTGAAAGGGTTGTTGTGATGGCAATGGTTGTTTCTGGTGAATCTATCAGCCATTCCTTTTGTTGTTAGTCTGCCTTTCCGCGTAGGTGTAGAGTTTCTGATCCATCAAGTCGTTGGCCAACTCAATAGTCTCATCCAGCGTCTTGGGTCTGGAAGACTTGATATTTCCATAAATGTTATCAAGAAGTCCACTGATGTACTTGCAAACCTTCTCAGTTTTCTTTTTATTAGGCCACTCAACTTGGTACATTCAGGGTTAGTGTCTTGGGAAACGTTCAGTGTATGTTGGGAACACGTTCTTTGACCTTTATGGTTCATACACTCGATTTATAGTTTCTTGATTTCACCCTGCGGATAATACTTGTCCGTCATTTTCTTCTTAAGTACTTCCCAATTCATTGAATATGCATCAGGACCTAAGGTTCTTATCTGACTATTCCACCAAGTCAAAGCAACACATAACAGAGTGCAGGTGGCAAACATAACCTGATTTTCAATAGCACAACCACTGATATTGAAAAGATTCCATCTTTCATCCACCGGGTTAAACGACAACGCTTATTTCTTTGAAGTGCAAAGGTTGACATTTATGAAGTCAGCGTTGAAACTAGGGCGGTGTTGTCGTATTTTTTTCGATTTTTAGTTTCCTGCCATTCCTTCGGTTTATCTCAGTGTTGAACTGTGGCTTCCATCTCCATTGGTGGAGTTTCGTAGAAGTGCATGATCAATCATAGCTTGAACGGACTTTGGGGTCATGTTTGGGTTGGTGTTGTTAGGTGGGGTATTTGGTCCTTGTCTCGTCACAGGTGCCATGATTCGTCTAAATCACAAGAGACAAAATGTGAGGTCATGACAAGAGACATACAATAATTTACAGATGAGACAACAACAGAAGAGAGGTATATAGTATAACATAACACATCTATTTCATTCATAATTGGTAATTTTTACTTGAAAATGTTATTTTGTTTGGTATACAAAATTCAATACAAAAGATCTATGGCTATGCTAGCAGGGAGAACCCGCTAATACTTAAATGCTGTACAACTGCTAGCAAAAGTAAAATGACATAAACTACTAGATGTGACTATCTGCATCTCTAGAAACATCCTGGTGATCTGGAACTCTAACATTTAGTCCTGGTTGTCTAGCTCTCCTCTGCTGCTCTCGCAATGCTAATAACTCGGCTTGCATGTCACCCATCTCTCGCCTCATGTCTCTCATCACACAAAGAGAATCTACTATCTGTGCCTGACGCTATGGGTTAGTCTCTCGAAGTTGCATTCAGCCTGTAACATAGGAGGAGTCTCATTGTACCTGGTGCTTGTGTCTGATTGCGTTACCTACAACTGTAGTTGTGTCTGATGTGCATGGAGCTGGGACTCATGTGCATATACCTGCTCATAGTAGGTCTGAAGCTCATAATGGGCTGCCTGACTCAATCCTATCGCATGAGCACAAGCCTCTCGGGAAGCATAGGCCTCCTCCTATACAATCAGTACTGTCTCCTGATAAGCTATCCTATCCTCCATAAGCAAGTCGACTTGCTGCGAGTCCATAGTGACTCACTGTGATATGCGAGCCCTACTATCCTGAGCATCCTCTAATAGAGCATATAAGTCCTGCGTATCATGCTTATGGAGCTCAGCAAGTCTGTTATAGTTACTGCCTCTCCCACTGGTGTTAGGTGCTATTCAAGGAAATTGGCCTCTGCCTGATCCACACATGTACCTAATACCATACCCAACTCTCTAATCATCGTCGTCTTCTTCGCATTAAGGGCTGAAACCCCATAGTCTACCCCTCGACCTCTGGTAGGTCTAGCAGTAGAACTCTCCCCGACCTTATACCTAGGGCCTAGGGCAAATAAACACGACCTCTTATGAGGTGGCCGCTCGGACTCGGGAATATCATCCCTACGGTCAACAGGTGGTGGTCTGTATAGAGATGGTGGTAGTGGAGGTGATGGTAATACGGAAGGAAGATCAATTAAAGGGCAGAGTGGGTGGCTTATCCTGAGTGGTCTGGGTTTGGGATTGGACACCCAGTTGAAGGTTTTTTGGAAAATGGTGATGGCTGGGTGGCCGGTGATGAATGTTGCAGATGGAGCATGACTAGCAAGGCGCTCCTGCAGAGGGTAGTGATTGTCGAGTTAAGTGGTGATGGTGTGGGGTAGGCATGGTTGAAGTCTTCAACCTCTACCTCTGGTGGAAGGGATATGGAAGCCTGAAGCTTGATAGTAATCCTAGCTCCAGTGGTAGTAATGTCGGTGGAGGGTGGTGGTATAACAGGGTCTGTTTCCTTAGGTGGGGAAACAGGCTCAACAGTAGGTATAACAATAGCGGAGTCGGCTGGAGCTAAGTGTCTCCTCGCCTCATCCTCTCCTCCTCATCTCAATCTTCATCATCGGCGTAATCCGGAATAAATCGACCCGTCATTCATCATCTTTATCCTCTCCCGTCCATGGTGATAGTCTATGGACAATCCTCTGTCTCATCCATCTCTTTACTCCTCTGGATCCGATCAAACAATATCTGGTGACTCTAGCAGTAGGTTGATCAACATTGATGTTAATGACGTCTCAACTGGGGATAAACACTGATTATCTTCAATGGTATATACTCAGGGTACATAGGCTTTGGCACATAGTCAGGATCACGTGGCTATATGAACATAGGCCCACGCTCATCCTCATCCTGTGGAACTGGTGGTGTCTGTGGCTCCTCGGGGCCTGGTATGTAATCCGGTGATGGTGGGGCGGATTCCGTGCTGTATAGGGAGTCCATCGTATCGTATACGATGACTGTGGTGTAACCTCCATCAGATATCTCTCATTCGGCTCCCAAGAAGAACTCTGCCTGGCTCGGGAATCAGGAGTTGTCGGAAGGTGTAGGGTGACAGCGGATGATGTAGAATACATGACTGCAAAAAAAAGAAAAAATAACTTATATAAGTATAAATTTTAAGACTCTTATAGTATATACGTATATAATTTATGACTCGTATATTAATCATGCATGCACTTAGTAACTTACTAATGCCAAAACAGTGGTATGTCCATGTAAGACATATGCTTGATTGAACAAGTAATGTATGTGTGTCCCGTGCAAACCCCATTTGTGAATGCAGTGTTTGAAAAAAAAATGGTTATAGTCCAGACAAAATTTTTGACCTGGTTCTCTATAACTTTGGCTCTGATACCAATCTGTAACACCCCCAACTTGGGTGGCAGTGGAAGTATTGAATATCAAGGGTGTTACTCATAGATCAATAGCAAAATATATGAATACGACCACTTAATCGTGTTGTCATTTTAAAATTGATGATTGGTATTTACAAAATACTTGTTCATTACATATGCTCATGGCTTCAAATGTTTGACAAGATAAGTAAAGATTTTGGTTTTAACAAATTGTTCTAAAATGCAATATGCCTAATTCTTTGTATCGACTCTCAAAAGAGTGACACCAAATGTATCTTGGCACCTCGTGCCTGATTGATGGAAAAAACATGCTTAAAACGTCAACATATAGTTGGTGAATTGATAGGTTTATGGAAATCAATGGGAAGGACTGCAAGATTTCCAAGTGTATGATTAAAGCAAACAGATGCAACCATCATTAAAGTAATTACGTTTTTCCACGCTTCCTTGACACTTGAAGCTCGACATGTATGAATGCAATAAATTTCCAACATTTTGACCCGTGAATGATGTTCTAACCCGCAACATCCAAATTCCAACATGGTATTGTTAGATTGTCCGGCAAACGGCACAGTGAGGCTACTCACCAAACGGGATGTCCTCCGAAATAGATTTTTTATAACATTCGCGCTCATATTAGTAATTAACGTTCATGATAAGGCTCAGTGGGTTATCGCTTACTTTGGCAAACAAGTATATCATAGTATAAAATGTACATTGCGTTTAATTGTAAACACAAAGCATGTTCTCACCCCAAAGATGTAAATCATTTAAATAATTGTAAAACATGGGGCTATGAACTCACCTTAGTAAGTAGTCCTCTGAAAATGATAAATATATCCAAGTATGGCAAATGAATCACACCGTCAAATACCTAAGTAAATACGGCAATCTTGTCTTTCTGTTTAGGTAAGAACTTAATGCATATCTACATAAATTGCTAGTTTCTATATACTTTTATCACTTGTGTGGTGGATGCACATTTTATTGGATTTGATTTACTTGTGACTCTTGGTAGGTATAAATTTACACAGTTCAAGTATATGTATAAACGTTATTAATAAATATACATATTATTATGTGTGGTTTAATTCGTATATATCCGATAAAATATTATTACTCGTCCGTGCGTTAAGTGGTTACTAAGATTCATCTTTGTTCATGAAATAATTATGTTTTCTATATTTACAAAAACAGTTCCTATGTTTATGAAAATATAATATTTACATTTTAAACCCGTAGGTTTCCACGTTTATACTTTTAGTCCTTCAACTTTACAAAAATTACACTTTAGGTCCTTATGTACTCAAAACAGCCCCTTAAGTTTCATAAGTGACAAAACAGCACCTAGATTTTATAAAACAGTTTTTGACAGTTTTAACCCTTAAGTTTGTAATTTGACACTTTTACTCCCTTAACTTATTAAAAAGTTACGCATTTTTAAGCCTAATTATAGTTCTAACAATTGGGCAATGGGTTTTATTATATTCCATAAGCATATATATGTGGGTCAGCTTAGAATAAGCTGGATGTGTTATTTTGGCTTATGGGCCTTATTGGACTCATTAGAGTCCATTAGGCAAATAAATGGTCCAATTAAGATTTTAAAAGTACATAAGCTCTCATTTAACTTATTCGAGCTTATTGGGCTCGTTAGCCCAACAACTCTAAACCAAAAGTTTTCAAAAGATTTACTAGGGCTTTATAATGTGATCCAACTTGTTTTCTAGTCTAAATAAGCACCCATGGGTTTGTTTTTATTGCACGGCTTATTTATAAGCCAATAAGCTCGTTAATGGGCTTTTAGGCCCGTTAAGGATTCGTTAAGGGATTTCAAAATGTTGCCAATTAGTTTACTAATTGGTTTATAGGGTTTTAACCTTTAGATAAGACTCGATGAAAGCATTTTTATTAGTGTCTTATCAATGAAATCACCCAAGGGTGTATACTCTTTAAGTTTAACCCCATTTGTTTTATGAAAAATTACGTTATAGAATTTATGTAATTCGTGTGTAAGTGTTTGTATTCACTTGGTTTCTTACTCGAAGTTGAATGAAAAGTTAGACTTATTTTATATGTCTAGCACCCACTAGATTTTGTATACGAATGTCTTGTGTGCGTGTACCATGCATGGCGTTTGAACATGTATGGTTCCTACTCACGTACATGAGTAATAAATTTCAATATATCGGACCCATATAACTAGATAAGAAGGAATACGTAATGAGATATGGATGCGTATGCTTAGTACTGACTTACAATTAGTCTAGCGATATGGTTCGGTTAGGAAGACTACCCATGGTATTATACATGATCGAATAAAACCCAAAAGGCTCCAAAGCTTTAGTAAATACCACAAGTCTTGGCACTGTGAACCTTCTTATGCCTTGTTTGAATACCCTTGTAACACTATATGTTCGAGTGTGCTTAATATGTGTATGAGATGATTTGTTTGGGATTTCGGTTTTGGTATTATTCGAAACACAGGGAGAATAGGGTTGGTTTATTACGTGAGTGAGGGTTTAGGAGTTGTAGAAGTGTTTAGGTAAAGTGTGTGGGTATATATAGGCTCATGAGCTAGTTAGGTTTCCTTGTCCCTAATCAAACCAAACCGTGCCCTAAGTTAGTAGTTTTGAGGGTTCTAGTTATCAAGACATGGTTTTGCCTTAAACCACCTAGTACATTCCTTAATTACATGATATATGTACAAGATTTAAATGAGATTTGAAGATCTTTGATTGTATATATGTTGTTGGTGACCGCGGGTATCAAGAGGCACAAAGAGAACAAAAATGGTTATTAACCATTGGGTAATAAGCTAGTTAGAGACAAGTTGTACATGTTTTAATTAAACATAGGTTGTACATGTACTTAGGGGATACTAGGGATATTTTCCTAGTTGATTTTGTGTGGGTGACGAGTAGGATCAAGGGGAAAGGGAGGTTTTTGAAACCTTACTAGGATTATACAAGTACAAGGTTTAATTAAAAGATAATGGTACAAATGTGTAAGTATCCAAATGTTTTATGATTTTTGTTTACTTATATTCGGCCATAATGGCTTAATAACACAAGATTTGAATAAATTTTGTGTTTAAGGTTTAAAAGTGGGCATTAGTTTGAGTCTAGGTAAGTCTAGGTATTTCCGAGGTCTGTCTAAATGTATTTTATTGCGAAACGTAAGTCTTTTACGTGACCAATAAAAATAAAATACGCAAATTCATTAATTATCTTCTTAATAATTATATAACACTTGATTGATGTAAACCTTAATTTATTTGGTGACCGTTTACATTGAATGATTATTTCTAGTCTACGCGATTTAGCTTAAAAGTTAAATTAAAAGTAAACGCGTATCGGACCAAAATAAATAGTGACGAATAATAGGAGTCGTAAAATGACCTGAAATTGAGAAATGTTACAGTTATTGAAGATTTTTGTTAGCGAGTTGAAGGCAGCAAGTTATAGGTTTTTGAAGATCTTTATACTAGCGAGTTAGGAAAGGAAACTCTGCCAATTGTCTTTCTTGCTAGTGAGTTATCAATTCTCTACCCAGCAAGTTACAAGGTAGTGAGTTGTGGACTTTGGACTAAGTTTCTTCAAATTGACTAATTTCAACCTGTAATCCTAACAAGCTTGAGCAAAAATTCACCATTTCATTCAAATCAATCCAACACTTTTAAAACATACAATCACTAAATAATTGCTCGATCAAGTTAATTATTTCAAATTAATTCGATTGGCTATCTTTCAGAAGACATCCAATGTGACGATTCTGTTACACCGACCACCTATTGACTTGATAGGACTGGACTTTGCATATGACAACAATGTATCCGACTGTATTAGTCAGGGGTTCAGGGAAAAAGGAGAATGGGGTGAAATCTGAAGTCAATTGATTGAAGGGACTTTCAATTGGGTACTATAGAGACATATTGCTGAAGGAACAGAGGTGCCAATAAACATCGGTCCCGAATGAGCTCGTGTCTAATTGATCTTTCACCTGACGATAAGGATAGTATAAGACGACATTCGGGGTAACAAAACATCCTAATTCAAGGGTTACCAAAGGCATCAACATCTCCACTTCTTGAATTAGAGACTCTCTCAACTGGTCAAACTTAATTGAAGGAACTTAACCAACTCACTTGCCATACTCAACAATCATACAAATCATACATACCTCAAACAAACAATCAACTCGAACTTCATCAAATACAAGGACCTAAGCCACGTTCAGACGGTTTAGGGTTGTTGGTTCCGAAGTTCAGGGTCGACAGAATAGAGGTTGAGGGAACAATGCACGGGGTGCAGGTGCAGCTGGATATGGAGGAGCTCAGAACAGAGTTGGGAATGCAAATATTACTCAGCTGAACTTGCTGAGCACGGGTTAATCATTTACATAATACAAGTTCATTTCTCTCTCTAGAAAGTTCTCTCTTATTTTCTCACTCTAGAACTTGGCTAATCCACTTGTCATCTAATTGTGTTATGATTTCCAATATCCTACAATTGGTATTAGAGCACATGGGATGATTAGCTAGATTGTGTGTGTGTTTTCTTGGTTAGTTTAGATCAAAAGTTTAGTTTTTGAAGGTTTATAGTCTTGTTCTTGGTTTTCTTTTGCCTGGTTTATGATGTTAAATTTCATGTTTTTATAGTTGTTATAGCCTTCTAGTACCAAGTTATGCAAAAGAAACCAAGCAAAAAACATTCAAAAGGGTGATTTTTAGGTGTTTTTAGGTGAAAAACAAAATTTTTCTTTCCAGTGAGTTAAGTTACTGTTTGAAGATCTTCATAGCGAGTTAGGGTACTGTACTGGTGAGTTGACAGAATAGTACACTGTGTGTAAGAAAGTACTGTGTCAGCGGGAATTGTTCTTCTTGTGTAGGTAGCGAGGTTAGGAGGAGTTAATTTTTTTGCAAGTAGAGAGTTGTAGACTAGCGGTTGGGATACTAGCGAGTTGAAGACTAACGAGTACAACGTTTTAAGATCTTTATTCTAGCGGTTAGTGAAAGGAAATTGCCAAAAATGTTCTTCTTATTTTCGAGTTTCAAAACACTCTTCTTAGCGATTGAAGGTAGCGGTTACAGGGTTATTAAAGATTTTTGCTAGCGAGTTGAAGGCAGAGACGATTACAGGTTTTGAAGATCTTTATTCTAGCGAGTTAGGAAAGGAAACTCTGCCCAAAATCTCTTCTTTTTAGCGATTAATTTTCAAACATCTTTTAGGCAAGTTGAAGGTAGCGAGTTTACAGGGTAATTGAAGATTTTGGCTAGGAGTTGAAGCAGCGTAGTTACAGGTTTTGAAGAGCTTATACTAGCGAGTTAGGAAAGGAAATTGCAATTGTTTTCTTGCTAGGAGTTATCAAGTCTTACCCAAACGGAGGTACAAGTAGCGAGTGTGGTCTTTTAGACTTTTGGACTAAGTTTCTTCAAATTGATAATTTAAATGTAATCTAACAAGCTTGAAACAACAATTCACCATTTCATTCAATCATCACCTTTTTAACATTTACAATTCACTAATATTGCTCGGTCAACTTAATCATTTCACAACTTATTTATGATGGTAATCTTTCGGAAGACATCTATGTTGCCAGGTTCGATACCGAACACTATGCTTGATAGGACTAACTTTGCATCATGGCAACAACGTATTCGACTGTATTGTCAGGGAAAAGAGAATGGAGTGAACATCCTGAAGTTAATTGATGAAGGACCATTTCATGTGGGGACTACTAGAGGACACTCATTGCCGACAGGAAACAGTAGGTGCCAACAACTTGGTCCCAACAAGCTCGAGTTATTCGGATCTTTCATGCAGATAAGATATGGATAACGCTGACATTCTTGGCAACAACTCCTACTTCAAGGGTTACCAAAGGACATCTACACTCTTATCAATCATTTTATGATGCAAAGGAATATGCGATATGTGAAGATGCTCTGGGAAGGTTTCGAATTTAACTCAAAATGAAGACCGGAGAATCACAAAATGTATGATGACTTTGAACACTTTCGTCAGAACAAAGGAGAAACTATTCATGACTACTATGTCTGGTTTGCCAAACTCATCAATGACATGTGGAACATCAAGATGACCATGTCCAGAATGCACCTGAACTCAAAGTTTGTTAACAATATGTTGCCTGAATAGGGTCGATTTGTAACAGCAGTGAAACTAAACAGAGGATTGAGGGACTCCAACTATGATCAGTTGTATGCTTATCTGAAGCAACACGAGGCACATGTCAATAAGAACAAAATGATGTTGGATCAATTCACTCAACACACCATGGATCCTCTTTCCTTGATGTCCAATGTTTCATACCAGCAGTACTATTCACAATCATCTACAACTCCACCATCCATATATGTTCCACCATACTTTGCGGACAACACTCCACTTGATTTAGGACTCTCTCCAACTGACAACTTAATTGAGAACTTAACCAACACACTTGCCCTACTCACCCAATCATACAAAACATACCTACGTCAAACAAACAATCAACTCAAAACCTCATCAAATACAAGGAACTAAGCCACATTTTAAGACGGCAGGGTAGTGGTTCAGAATGTTCAGGGTCGACAGAATAAAGGTCAAGGGAACAATGCACGGGGTGCAGGTGCCGCTAAGATATGGGGGAGCCCAGAACATAGTTGGCAATGCAAATCCTGGTCAAGCAAGACAGATCAAGTGCTTACAACTGTATCGGTATAGGGCCACATGCAAGGGTACTGCACTCTGCCTAGCGACCCAAGAACTTCCGGATACTTCAAAGACAAGATGTTGCTGATGCAAGCTCATGAGAATAGGGTAGCACTGGATGAAGAACAATTGCTGTTTCTTGCAGGTGGACAAGACAATGTTGTTGATGAGGATGGGCTGAGAACTGTGCATGATTTCGCACTCAATGTGGATAATGTGTTTCAAGCTGATGATTGTGATGCTTTTGACTCTGATGTGGATGAGGCTTCTACTGCACAGACTATGTTCATGGCAATCTCATCTCCGATATTCATATTTATGATTGTAGCCTTGAGTCCGTCGTATGATTCGGAAATTCTTTCTGAGGTACACCGATCATATCTATTATTATGATGCTGTTTGTGTACATAATGACAGTACACGAGATGAATGAAGTTGTACAACTAACTAAGTTGTTGACTCACTGTTGATTTTAGTTGTGATGTAATATGATTCCGTATGATCAGTATGTAAAGGACAACACAGTGCCAATTATACAAAGTAATGTATCTTCTGTACCAAATGATGCATACATGATTATATTAAATGATATATATGAACTGTCTGCCCAATGTGTCTCTGTAACCACAGTTACAATGTAGTTGATAATTCATTGACTGCTGAACTTGGACATATAAGGAACAAGTTGAACTGTATGAAAGACAGGCCAAGTTTGAATCTAACAGATATGAGAAACATAAAGAATTTTGAACAATTAAAAATCGTTTTTTCAATGACGTATCGTTAAAGAAGAAAGTTTGAAAAGGGAACTTCATTCTGTAAAATTGCAACTTACCTCTACCATTAACCATAACAAGTCAATGGTAGAAGAAGTTACGTCTTTGAAAAAATGATTTTAAACAGAAAGAAAATAAATACCTTGAAGAATTTTTGGACATGAAAGCTTTAAAAGAAAAGCTCGAGGATAAAATTTACAAGTAAGACCAGTCTTCAATAGTTCACATGTTGTGTAAACCAAAGCCCTATTATGATTGAATAATAAGGTAGTATTGGCTACAAGAACCCCTTATGCCTACTCTTGTGCTCAGCAAGTTCAGCCTGGCTCTATATAATGGTCATGAAATTATCAAACAATCATGTCCCGGCCATAGTGCACAACTCAGAGGATACCCTAGAGATAGCTGAAATCACTAGGAAGAAATATGAATCGCACAAGAATAGACCAGAGTGTTTATGTTTTGAAAATGATAGATAAGATTGCACCACATGATTACTCGAAAGAGAATTATTTAGCGACCTTTACACCATAGAAATAATTGACCCCCGAGCAATTGACCCCTGAGCAAATATTTTGGTCTCAAGATCTCATCAAGATGAAAGAAGAAGCTCTCAAAAAGCAGACCACCACCTAAAGACCAATCAAAGCGTTGACGGTGTATCCGCTAAATACACAGGCAACGCTTGTCCCTATGGTGCTTCTAACAAAAAGTCAAGTGACAATTAATATTTTTGCACTTATACAACTTTTTTCGGAATTTAAGAAAACCTGTAAAAAGAGAATTACACCAACAGGGCTCACTGAAGGGGAAAGGGGTTTTGAATAAACCAAGGAATGTTACCTCACCGAGGTCATTCCATTTTTCAAAACACTTAAAGAACATTTTGAGGGAATTCAAAAGGCTTTAACTAAAGAAATTAAAGAAATGAAAGACATTTTTGAAGAGTTGGAAGTTGAAGTTGACTAAAATGTTGTAAATAGGAAGCATGTTGAGATTGAGCGAAAAAATCTTCTTATTGCAAATGATAATTTAATTGCTGATTGCTTGTCTAAAGAAGTGTTTTATATTGCAATAAATTCTGAGCTTACTCTATCTAGATTCACTGAAATGCATGAAGCCCACACCATTGTTCAAACACGTTGTCTGGAACTTAAAGCAGAGCTTTCTAAATTACGGGATAAGGTTCAAAAAGATGATCATACTGAATTAGTAAAACGTTTTTCCAATCTTGAGGTTAATTACTTAAATTTACAGTTAAAGTATTAAAACCTTCAAGAAAGTTTTGGAAACGAACCATCTCCACCCGTTTGAGATACTCCTGATTTTAACTCAGTCTTTGTAATCAAAAAAATGAAAGCTTCCATTCAAGGAAAGGACAGCGCCATCAAAAAATTGAGAACGCAAATCTCTCAATTGAAAGAGACCCGTAGTGAAGCAGACCATACTCTTGATTTCAGGACCTTAGATTTTCATATCACTCAATTAACTGAAAAAGTCTCCGTTCTTCAAGAACAAAATGAGCTTTTTAGGGCAAAGAATGAAAAAGTTAAACAGCATTACAAGGAATTGTATGATTCTATTAAGATTACGCGTTCTAAGCATATAGAACAGACAACGGCCTTGCTAACTGAAAATGAGAATCTGAAAGCTCAAATATATGAAAATATGAAATGCATCACTATGGATTCTGTAAAATCAAGAGTTCTTGCACCTGGTAGGTATGCTATCGATTTTAAACCAATCCCCCCTCGTGATAGGAACAATAGGGAAGTTTATCTAGTTTATCTCAAACATCTTAAAGAAAGTGTAGAAACTCTTCGCGAGATAGTAGAGGAAGCTAAGATTGAAAGACCATTAGATAGATCACTTGCATATGCTTGGCTTTACACTAAACACTCTTAGGAACTATTAGAATATGTGATTGGCACTTGTCCGAAAGACTTCAATAAACGAGATATAAAGCATGCTTCTACCCCTTTAACCAGGAAAAAGCAAGTTACTTTTGAGGTCCAATGTGAAACGTCAAATAATAACACACACAAACATGTAGCACAACTGAACATTCAGAAGACTAATGTCCCGGTGATTCCTTCTACAGGAGTAAACAGTTGCACTGACGCTAGCGGATCAAAGCCTAGAAGCAATACCAAGAAAAATAGGATCTCGCCGGCTAAAAGTGTCAACAAGAAGAAAGTATAAGAACACCCTAGGACCAATAAGTCTAGTTTGAAAAACACGAATCATGTTGATTCTAGTATTAGCTCTAAGCGTATTGTAATTAATTCGAATTCTCATTCTGTTTGCAAGACATGTAACAAATGCTTAATTTCTGCAAATCATGATATGTGTTTGGTTAATTATTTGCACTTTGTGAATGCATCCCCTTCTGTTAAAAATGTTATGCGCAAATTTAAGAAAGTTTGGAAACCTAAGCAAGCTAAGCAAGTGTGGAAAGCAACAGGAAAATTGCTTACTAATGTTGGTTATCAATGGAAGCCCACGGGAAGAATATTCATTTTAGGAGAACATTGCCCTTTAACTAGGCTCACTACATCTAATGTTCTGCCTATACAACAAACTGAAAATGGTAGTATTAGTAAAACTGTAATAACTGAGAAATTAAGTAACACCTCTCAAAAACCATTAACTAGTTACCAACGTAGAAACAACCAATACAAGGCAATTTCCACTAGCATTCCCACTCCAACTGTGCATCAGGCAATTGATACGTCTATGCAAACTGATGTTGCATATGCTAACCAACAGGACCCCAACAAAAATTAGGGATCCAACTTTCCAAACTCTCCATCTTTGTCTGTTTTTAAATGCAGGTCGTACAGATCGTCCTTTGGTATTTGGACTCAGGCTGCTCAAAACATATGATGAGGGATCACTCACAACTCAGGAATATCATAAAAAAGTTCATCAGGACTGTTAGATTCAGGAATGACCACTTTGGTGCTATCATGGGTTATGGAGATTACGTGATTAGTGACAATGTAATCTCCAAGGTATACTATATGGAAGGACTGGGACACAATCTTTTTTCTGTCAGACAGTTTTGTGATTCTGATCTTGAAGTTGCATTCAAGAAGCATTCATGTTATGTTCGAGATACCGATGGTGTGGACTTAATTAAAGGTTCTCGTGGTTCTAATTTGTACACTATCTTGGTTGAAGACATGATGAAGTCCTCCCCAATTTTCTTACCGTCTAAAGCCTCCAAGAACAAATTATGGTTGTGGCATCGTCGTTTGAACCACTTAAACTTCAGTACCATCAATGACTTTGCAAGAAAGGACTTAGTCAGAGGTTTACCTAGATTGAAATTTGAGAAAGATCATATTTGCTCTGCATGTCAACTATGAAAGAGCAAAAAAAAATACCCACAAACCCAAAATTGAAAACACCAACTTAGAAGTTCTTAATAACCTTTATATGGATCTATGTGGACCGATGCGAGTGCAAACGATTAATGAGAAGAAATACATCTTAGTCATCATTGATGATTACTCTCGGTTTACTTGGGTTAAGTTTTTGAGATCAAAAGATGAAACCCTGGAGGTCGTCATCAAATTTCTGAAGCAAATACAAGTCGGTCTCAACAAAACTATTAGATACATCCGTGCCGATAATGGTACAGAATTTGTCAATAAGGATTTGTCTGAATATTATGAACGTGTCAGCATTTTTCACCAAAAGACAGTTCCGAGGAATCTACGGCAGAGCAGTGTTGTCGAAAGACAGAACCGTACTCTTGTTGAGGCTGCTAGGACAATGCTGATATTTTCTAAGGCCCCGATGTTTATATGGGCAGAAGTTGTTGCTACTGCTTCTTACACCCAAAACTGATCCCTTATTCACACTCGTCGTATCAAAACCCCATATGAACTGGTGCCTAATAAGAAGCCTGATCTTACCTTTTTCAGAGTCTTTGGTGCTCTTTGTTACCCTACAAATGACAGCGAAGATCTTGGAAAATTACAACCAATAGCTGATATTGGAATATTTGTTGGTTATGCACCAAGCCAGAAAGGTTATAGAATCTATAACAAAAGGTCCCGACGAATCATGGAAACTATTCACGTTCAATTCGAAGAGCTGACTGAGCAAATGGCTCCTGTGCAACTAAGTACAGGACTCGCTCCTACATTTATGACACCTGGACAAATAAGTTCAGGGCTCGTACCAATCCGGTTCCTATAGCACCTTATGTACCCCCTACAAATAAAGAACTGGAGATTTTATTCCAACCGATGTTCAATGAATACCTAGACCCTCCTCGTGTTGAAAGACCGGTTTCTCCTGCTCTAGCAGTTTCAGTTCTAGTCAATTCAGCCAATACACCTTCATCTACTACCATTGATCAAGTTGCACCTTCTCCAAGTCATTCACCGTCATCTTCGGCATTACAATCTCTAAGTTTACATCAAGGCGTTGCAGCTGAATCTACTATCAGGGAAGATAATCCTTTTGCTCCTGTTGATAATGATTCCTTCATAAACGTGTTTGCTTCGGAACCTAGTTCTAAAGCATCATCATCCGGGGATCTTAGTTCAGCAGAATCTCCATATGTCACTCAAACACTTCATCATCTCGGGAAATGGAGCAAAGATCACCCGCTTGATAATATTATTGGCAATCCCTCTCGACCGGTATCCACCAGAAAAAAATTGGCAACCGAAGCCTTGTGGTGCTTGTATAACTCTGTAATGTCAAAAGTCAAACCAAAGAACTTCAAATCTGCAATAACTGAAGACTGCTGGTTTCAAGCCATGCAAGATGAGATTCACAAATTTGATCAACTTCAAGTATGGGAATTAGTACCTCAACCAGACAGTGTCATGATAATTGCTCTCAAGTGGATCTACAAAGTTAAGCTTGATGAGTAAAGTGATGTTCTGAAAAACAAGGCATGGTTGGTGGCCAAGGGATATCAACAAGAGGAAGGCATTGATTTCGAGGAATCCTTTGCACCGGTTGCACGCATCGAGGATATAAGAATCTTCATCGCCAATGCAGCCAGTAAAAACATGACCATCTATCAAATGGATGTCAAGATAGCATTTCTTAATGGTGAATTGAAGGAAGAAGTCTATGTTTATCAACCAGAGGGGTTCGTTAATCCAGACCATCCGACATATGTTTATCGTCTAAAGAAGGCTTTATATGGTTTAAAGCAAGCTCCTCGGGCGTGGTATGACACCTTGTCACGATTTCTTCTGGACAACAAATTTTCTAAGGGTGTAGTTGATCTGACACTATTCACTCGAAAAACAGGCAAACATATTCTTCTTATTCAAATATATGTAGATGATATCATATTTGCCTCGACCGACCCTAAAACGTGTGACATATTTTCCAATGAGATGAGTTCTAAATTTCAAATGTCAATGATGGGACAAATGTCTTTTTTCCTAGGTTTACAAGTTTCTCAAAATCCCAGAGGCATTTTTATTAATCAATCAAAATTTGCTCTAGAAATATTAATGAAATTTAGGATGGATTCGTGTTATCCTGTTGATACACCCATGGTGGATCGACTTAAACTGGATGAGGACCCCCTAGGAACTCCAATTGACCAGACTTGATTTCGTAGTATGGTTGGCTCCCTAATGTACCTCACTGCCAGCAGACCCGACCTTGTATTTGCTGTATTCATGTGTACTAGGTATCAGGCATCGCCTACCAAAAAGCACCTTGAAGCACTTAAACGGGTCTTTCAGTATCTCAGAGGAACTATTAATTAGGGACTTTGGTATCCGAAAGACACCGCTATGACACTAACGGCCTATGCAGATGTGGACCATGCAGGTTGTCAAGACACACGAAGAAGTACGTCAGGAAGTCCTTAGTTCATTGGAGATAAATTAGTCACCTGGTCATCAAAGAAACAGAAGAGCACTGCGATTTCAACCACAAAGGCTGAATACATTTCCATGGTATGGTGCTGTGCTCGGATAATTTGGGATCAGAGGTCACAAACTATTTAGAATACGGCTTTGCTTCTATAAAATTCCCCTGTATTCGTGATAATCGCAGTGTCCATTGCTCTTGCTGCATAATGACCGCCACTCTCGGTCCAAGCCATTGACATAGGACACCATTTATTCGAGAGCAACGTTGAGAAGGGTGTGGTTGAATTGTACTCTACTATGACGACGGATATTATCAGCTTACGGACCTTATTCACCATGGCCATTACCAAGAGAGGGTTCGAAGTTCTACTCTCGCGTCTTGGTATGAGGTATGTTCCGGAATACCTTAAATGTCTTAGGAAGGAGATGAGGGTAAAAGGTTGGTCTTCATAGTATGCTATGTATTTATGTAATTCTTAACACAAAATACAAATACAAAATTATATACCCTATAAAAAACATAAAAATCAGAAAATAGAAAATTACCCACAAAAATAGGTTTAAAAGACATGTCTTCCCTTTATCGATACATTTATGGACCTAGTAATGTTCTTCTATATGGCACGGTCTTTAACTGAATAGTTTACGTGCTAAGGCTCGAACGAAGTCAATCTTTCTAAACATGTATGCACCGGGTATGGCTTCGCCAGTTTGATTTTGACTACAACCCGCTCTTCAAAATGAGGAAAGCATGTCGCAAAAAGACGGTTGTTCCTATCAACGGGTGATTAAGTTCTCCTGGGCATGGATTACTTCATATCTGTGCACCCTCGATCAAATGTACTTTTCTGTGCATTTTTTCTTGATAATAGTGGAGAAGTTCTATAGCCAGTCTTTAAGGACAAATAATTTTTCTTCTATGATTCTTTAAAAAAAACTATGTTAACTATGGTGGTAAAAAGTTGTCTCTATAATGAATCAGTGTTTTCAGTAATCCCAAAAAGATTTTTTGAATGACAATTAGACCACTCAAACAACGACTACAACTCTTTAAATAGAAAACGGGTCATTAGTTGAGGGGGAGAAAGTGTCATCAAATAATCTTTTAAAACGGTCTTTCAAGATAAGTCACAATATAAATGGATAAAGTTTTTGATAATGACGGATCACAATCTCAAGGGGAGTTAATTTATATTAACTACAAGGGCTTTAGATATCATTTGGGCTTTACTTTATGGACTTATTTTCAACTTGAGACTTAGTGAATTCAGGCTTTAAAGTACATACGACCAATTTTTACCAACACCTCATAGTTTGTTAAAAGACTTAAGCAATGTTGAGATATATAATCACCATAGTTTTAAGACTTGAAGTGTTTCTATTCAACGTAATGCTCCCTTAAGAACGGTCAGCCTCTAAGCATATATTAAAAACAGTAGAAAATATTGAATAAAGTGGTACACATAGGTATGATGATACCTTTAGATAGTCAGTATCCTGGCAGGAAGAAATGTTTACATCCGAGACTTAGTTGCTTAGGTATTATCATTTTGGCTATTTGGAGGATGATTATGCATCATGGACTTAGCTAACTTGGTGTTTCAATTTATATCATCACTATCTTGTAAGGAGAAATACGGATACATATGCAGGCGGTCCCATGTTGACGACGGCTCACAGTGTTTGACCTTTGACTGTTTATGAGTTTTGTATTTATTTGTGTACTTTGAATTATCAATGGCTTTAATCACATTCAAGGTTCTTTACGGTTAATGAGGCTTATCTCTCCTCTAACGCTAAAAGATCATTCGCTTGTGTACGCTACTCACAAGAAAACCTAACGAGATTGATGGTCCGGGGAGCGAAAGCTCATCTCCTTATTACCATATCATAGCACAACCACATTACCTATCGGGCACGAAGGGGGAGCAAGCCCTGACAGAGAGAATGAACAGTAGGAGAGGAGTATCTATCAAGAAGGAGATAATGCACCCGATTGATTAATCAAGGACAAAATGTTGTAGCCACTATTCGGTTCTTGAACTATTTTAGGGTCTATGTATACATACATAATCTGTACATCAATAAGTATTAGTAGTGTGGTAATTAGTGTTATGTGTCGTTTATGAATTTTTTATGAGTTTCTCGTTTAAAATCCATAAATCATTTATAAAATCATATAAACTGACCTACAAAGTTGTTCGTATACCATATGGGAATAAGACGTTGATAGTCAAAGGTGACAAAGGTGTGCCGCGATTGAAGTTTATATGTTGTATTAAGGCCCGTAAGTATATCGAGCGAGGTTGTCATTTGTTTTTAGCACACGTGACGGAGAAGAAGTCGAAGGAGAAATGATTGGAAGACATGTCTGTAATTCATGACTTTCCTGTGGTGTTTTCTGAGGAGTTGCCAGGATTACCACCGTCGAGGCAAGTAGAGTTTCAAATCGATCTAGTACCAGGGGCCCACCTGTTGCACGTGTATCATATAGATTCGCACCGTCTGAGATGAAAGAGTTGTCGGTACAATTGCAAGAGCTGCCAGAGAAGGGATTTATTCGTTCGAGTTCATCACCGTGGGGAGCACCAATGTTGTTTGTGAAAAAGAAAGATGGATCTTTTAGAATGTGTATAGATTATCATGAGTTGAACAAGTTAACTGTCAAGAATCGTTATCCTCTTCTGAGAATTGATGATTTATTTGATCAACTGCAAGGTTCTAACGTATACTCTAATATCGATCTGCAATCAGGATATCACCAGTTATACATCAAGGAAGAAGACATTCTGAATACTTCATTTAGAACTCGGTATGGTCACTTTGAGTTCCAAGTAATGTCGTTTGGATTGACTAATGTGCCAGCTGTGTTTATGGACTTGATGAACTAAGTATGCAAGCCATATCTTGACAAGTTCGTCATAGTGTTCATCAATGATATTTTAGTTTATTCCAAAGACGATGAAGAGCATGGGAAGCATTTGATGATTATTTTGGAGCAGCTTAAGAAAGAGAAGTTGTATGCCAAATTTTCAAAGTGTGATTTTTGTCTAGATTCGGTATAATTTCTAGGTTATGTGATTGCTCGTAGTGGTGTTCATGTTGATTCTGCCAAGATCGAGCCCATTAAGAGTTGGGCTGCACCGAAGATGCCAACGGAGGTAAGACAATTTCTTCGATTGGTTGGCTACTATCAAATGTTTATTGAAGGGTTTTCTTTGATTTCTAAGGCACTGACTAAGTTGACTTAGAAAATTAAGAAGTACGAGTGGGGAAAAGAAGAAGAAAAAGCTTTTTAAACGTTGAAGCAGAAGTTGTGTATTGCACCGATCTTAGTGTTGCCCGAGGGAATGGAAGGTTTCGTGGTGTATTATGACACATCTCTTAAGGTTCATGGAGCCGTGTTGATGCAAAGAAAAAGGTGATAGCGTATGCTTCTAGACAATTAAAAGTCCATGAAGAGAATTTCACTACTCACAATTTGGAGTTGGGAGCTGTTATTTTCACTCTTAGCTTGTGGAGACATTACTTGTATGGAATAAAATGTGTGGTTTTGAGTCTGATTACTCTATGCAACCTTCTAGTGAGTAGTTTTCGAGCATGACTATAACCTTAGCTGTGGACATAGAGAATCGTGTCAGTACCGCGTTGACTTTATCGCTGGATAATCAATGTTGAAGGCTCTGAAGCAACTCATATCCTGTGTAGAATCTCGAAGCTATGTAGGATAAGGATTCGGACGAACGGAAGTGGGAGATTGAGAAGTTGAGTTGCTGTGGTGGTTCTAAGGGCTAAGATTGAAGGATCACAGTTTTGTTTAGTGGTGCGAGGTCTTGTGATTAGAATTGGAGTGGATGATTCTCGATGGAGATGCTGGTAGTAACATCTGTGGCTCAGACATGAAGTAGCTAATCGCTCTAGCTGTTCATGATGCACATGATAGAAGCACTCGTACAAGGAACAGGAGATATAGCCTCAGAGAACTACTCGCTCTAGGGAGCCGTGATGGTATTGTGTGACTAGTATTCAGAGTATGATAGGTCTTTACCAGAGAAGCAAAGTATTTCGATGTGTAAGAATCTCATCCTGTGATAGTGCTATAGCCTGATCTGATGTGAAAGGTATGTTAGTATGTAAAGGGAGAGAAAGGAAGTGTTCTCATGTGTAGTGTGGGTGTTGAAAGACAGTATGCGTATGTGAATTCATGTTTTGCCTTCTATAAAGAGGAATCAAGACGTTGCTTTATGAGGATTCATTGAGATAAGTTCGGCTATTTCAATGTTTAATCGTAGAGTAGATTGAATGCTCTATGTACCGGCTTGTCTGTCGTATAGGTATGTAGAGACTAGAACTCTGTACTATGTGTCTTTCGTTAGTTCTAGAAGTCCGTTCTGATATAAATGCAGACTATATGATTATATCACTGAGTTAAGTAGAGTGAGATTCTTCGGTAGTCTCGAGTGTAAGTGATATTTCTAAGAGCTCGATACAAGACCCATTGAACTGCTGCCGAAAGCTTATGAGTGTGTTGTGTAGCGATGAGATGGATGAAGCGCTCTAATTGTATTGACATGCATGGACTCCTGAAGTGTACTCAAGACATACTATTCTCAATTTTTCTCTCTTTCTTAACGAAGATCTAAAGGAGATCTAGTATGTGGATGAAATCTGCACTGTCTTTAAGTAGCATAATTGACTGGAGTCTCCTATAGTAGTGTCTAGTGCTGTTTAACCAGTCTTCGAATGTGTTCACTGAGTTCGAATTCTCATTTGTATATGTCCAGTCTGTTATAATGTATATATCTGTAGTTTATTGAGGATTCGTGTCAGAAGGCATTGGGGAAAGTATTTGGATCTAGATGAAAGTATCGCTCTGTGATCGTCTGTGCCTCAGATCAGTTCCTTATGTGTGCTGAGAAGTAAGAGTCTAGATCCGACGCGTGTAAGATCTAATCGCTAGAATCATTTTTAGCAGATAGAAGATGAAGATAGGTATGTGCATGATGTCGAGCCATAGAGAAGTTGGACTGTGTAGTGTATGGCTAGAGAGGCGAGATCGACCATTTAGCTCATTAGGACTTGACGTGTGTCTGATCCTTATCTAAGAGACACCTTGTTAGGTCTTCTCTGTATAGAATTAGTATCAGGGTCTGGCGATAAGCATCTTGTAGAGTTGGGATAAATGAGATCAGAAATAGATAATGAGTAGTTGTTCTCGATAGAAGAGAGCTGGATAAGAGAGGAAGAATGGGGACATAGAGATTAACATAGACCGAGAGATATGAGTTGATCAGTGAGAGTAGAGATCTAAGATTATAAATTCACATAGAATAGATAATACCAGAGAGGAATGAGTTGATACATTGACTTCGTAGTCAGCTCATAGATATAGGAGAAGACGGATATATAAAGAATAGAGAAGAGACGAGAGAGAGAATATTTTGATAGAGAGAAGGTGATATGTGATAATTTATAAGGGAAATAAATAAAGCCAGAGACGAAAATTATTAGGGCGTTGTGTAAACACACAAGGTGATTCCGAATATAGATAGTCCGAATAGAAGTAGTCCTACGTTATATTTCGAGACAGATAGACACCAAGAATTTAGCAGAGTAGTTAGAGACCTAGATAGATTAAGAATATATTTGAAATATTGAGCCAGGAAGAGAGAGATAGATAAGGCGGTTGTAACATATTACTTTATGTCATAGATGGAGATAGAAGATCTTGAAAAAGATAGTAAGAATATTGAGACAGATAATGTGATAGATTGTCGTTGACTGATGGATAGAGATAGATAACTTTGATGATAAGAGAGTGCATATGAAGAGAGAAGAAAGGATAATATAGAAAGATGAGAGATTGAGATAATATGGAGGAGTAAAGCGACTTAAGCTAGAGTCACGATACCAGATTGTTAAAAAAGTTTAGATTGGGAATGATGTCACTAAAGAGGGAGACCTAATAAAATTTGATAGGTAAAACACTTGAAGTGAATCAGATTAAAAGAATGAGAGATAAGTGACACACACAGACTGACTAGAGAGACTATATGAGAAGGACCGCAGCTAGATAAGAGAGATGAGAGATATAAGAGAGAGAGAGAGGGCCAGGATAATTCACTATACAGTAGAAGGAGAAGAAGTGAAAAGAGAAATGAGAATATAACTAGAAGAGTTTCAGGTAAACGATATTTATCTATAGAAGATAGAAGTTTAATAGATGAGATAAACGATAACTAGTTAGAGGATAGAGAGAGAGAGTCTATAAGATGAGGATTTGAGTGATAAAGAAGAAGTAGTGGATAATGAGTAGAGTTCAGTTCCTGTGAGTCTCGAAGGTTGTCTATAGGTTGGTAGATGGATGTCTAGGTGTTGTGTGTAGAGAGAATGTCTATAGACCTTGGGTTTGAGATAATTTTTGTTGGTATTTGTTGTATTGTGGTTGTCTCGCTTCGTTTTGTCATAGAGAGAGTGTGAACTTGTGTGTGTGAGAAATTAGATGCTTAATTTGGTGTTCTTGTGTACCGGTCGTGTTGATTGTTTGTGGTCGTGTTTGTAGTCTTCTAATGCTCTCGCTAGAGGAGTGTAAGTATAGTAGGACTAGTGATTATATGTAGTTGGACTTTAGCTCATATCTGTGAATGTTGTATAGACGCTGCTCTCTATAAGGTGGAGTGTAAGATCACCGATATTTGTTATGAGTTCTTCGGATGAGATCAGATTTCTAGTAATCAGAAGAAGATAGATACAATCTATGGTCCTATGTTCTGATGTCATTGTGAAGGAGGCAATTGAGAGTAGGATGAGATTAAGGAGACTATGTGTTGTTAGCAATATGAGATCTCATACAGTGGCTATGAAGTTTATCTTATGAATCAGTAGGACCCTTTGAGTGTGTATTAGTATGTCTCTAGTGTTTTAGAGACTTTTGGTTTCTATAATCAGATAATTCTCATGTCTTAGCTTTGCTCCAGAATACTCCTCTGTAGTGCGTACTGTCGACCGATTGCAGTACTTTTCTCACTATATTATATAGAATGATGAAGAATGGCGCTGTACTGATAGTTATATATTCTATGATAAGTGAAGCTGACTGTATGTATGTCAGTCTCATGGGTCCTTGTTTCTTGCATCGCATCTGTGTTATGTCGATATATCTCTCCTAAGAGTTCTTTTGATAAGTTCTTGTATGCTTACGAGAAGATAGTGTCTCCTTGAGATGAATAGTAACGTTAATCTGTTTTTCTGCTATCATGCCTTCATATGATTCAAGTGGAGTAATGTGATTTAGCAGAGAATTCTTTGCAGCTGGAAACAACCCTCCCGGCCATCGTCATATTCTCCAATAGACGAGCTGCTCATCGCTGGCGACGATGTTGTCATTCAGAGGTGTCAGAGAAGTGCTCTGTGGATGTGTGTCAGGTTATTCGTTGTGAGCTTCTGTGATGGTTTTACTCGAGCTCTGATGCTCGCCGGTGTTGTTAGTTGATTTGCTTTTCAGTAAGTTGTGAGAATAGGATTGCAGAGGTTAGAGTTGTAGTTAGAAAGCTTGATGATACTAGTGTTGCATTAGTGCTCTTTGTAGGTCCTGATAGACAGTTATTAGCCCATCTATTCTATAGTTAGATGTGAGCTGTTGTTATGAGATGTTGTCTATAGTTACATAGTTTTGGATGACTTGAGTAGCTGTCTATTTAGATGATTCGCTAAGTAGCGAAAGATTAGTAGGTGTGTTGTTTAGTGACTCTCGTGTATATGATTATATAGGTTGATGTGTGAGACTATGCATGAAGTTTGAGATGTAGTTGTTGTAGTAGTTCAGAGCACGTATGTAGTTTGTGTCTAAGGCTAGATGTTCTGATATATGAAGACGTGTTGTCTCAAAGAGAGAGAGATAGATTGAAGTAGTGTAAAATTATTGTGAGCGAATTAGTAGAGTAGTGGTGCTAGATGAGCTGCTCTTGAACTGTTGATCGTCTAGGACTCTAGTTGATTCCGACACTAGTGTGAGTTCATAGAGATAGACGGCATTGTGTACTCTGGTTGTTAGATTAGTGTTGTTGGAGTTGTTCAAAGTTAATAGTTGAGAGCTTACGTTTTAGAGATGTGTGTTGACGTAGGATGGAGCGCAAGATGCTGTGACTGTTGATTTGTTGTCTGTATACGTGTGCTCCTTATTGCTTAGCTCAGCTATATAATTCCAGTTTTCAAGTGTGTCATACGTGTTTAATAATAGTTTAAGGTATGTGTTTCATAATTTCTGTCTACGACTATTAGTTAATGTAGGTTAGAGATGTTTCGCGATTGGTTTATGAAAAGATGTTGGTCAAGATGCTAGATCTGTAATAAGCGCTATGTAATCTATTGAGGTATAGAATATCAACTGTTCGATAGAGAATTGAATAGGATTGTATAAGAAGAACTCTAAATTTAGTGAGATATATGTCTATTGTCATTAAAAAGAGTGTGTTATTTGAGTTATATATTGAGAAGGTCTTGTAGTCTAAGATGGGTTGCGCTAGTGATGGTTGTAGTGATGTAAGAAGTAGAGTATAGGTGACTGATGCTAGATGTTGGTGTTTTTATGTGTATCTTACATGTTTGATGGGTATGTGATCTAGTGTCATAGTGAAGAGATGAGGTACAGACGTTTAGAGAGTGATGGAGTATTCTGGAGTGCCTGTTATGGATTAGGTTGTGTGATGGTATGTCCTTTCGATCTTTGCTTTTCGTATTACATTTCTGTGTGAGATAGTTAGAAATACACACACACATGTCGCATCTGCGCTTAGTTAGTGTGCAATATGTCAAGCAGCTGATCTTCGTCAGACGTAAACATATAGTAACTCTGTTCCATTCACCTTCTCACCGAAGAGAACGATACCGTGTTGAGTTACTTATTATTCTTTCCTACAGAATTAATTTGTTATGGTTACTGTTGCCTATTGTATATGTGTGTTATTCTATATTTACGCAATTATATATTATATATATATATATAATTTAATATATTATATTTATATTATATATTAAATATAATATATATAATATATAATATTGAGGGTTATTTGTTTGATAACGTATATAAATGAACATTAAAATGGCGCCGCTGCCGGGGAGAGGTGTAGCGATTTTTACGGGATTGTTCGTGTTCTAGCCTTGAAGATCTTTTCCCCGTGAAAGTTTTTGTTATATTTTATATAAAAATACAAATACATTTTATACTTCTATTCTTATTTTCTTTTATTTTTAAATTAAAAATAACCGTGTGTTAATTGTTAAATCGGTTCACCTTTATTAAACAAACTATAAAAGAGGTATAAGGAGGGTCAATCTTACGAACTTTGACCCGAAAGGAGTAGGTTTTTAAAACGCTTCGCGCTTACCCACTCCTACGCTTCTTTGTACGTTTTCTAGAGAGCTGCCGTGCACTTTTGACTTTCATTTACCAAAAATATTTTACTTTCTTATTATTATTTCTATTTATTATGTATTATTTGAAAAATCTATAAATATTCTTCTTTATTCTCTTATTCGTTTAATTGTTATTCTCTTTACCTTCTTATCTAATAATTCTTCATCATGTCTTGGTTTTCAAGGTGCTCGTGGTGTGGAGGTCCGTTTAACAGTGGAAATTGTCGGCGTTATACCAATGTGAGTTTCAGAGACGAGTTTGTCTGTAGCCCCAATCCCATTTTAAACGATGAAACACCCGATTTTTCCTACCCACCTGCATAGCCCCAAACATCTTCGTTCGACCAATTTCGTTATTTCCATTGTGGAGATCCGTTAGAAGATGGTGTACGTTGTCAACGGTGTACATGTGAGAGGTGTGGATGTTATCTTGGAGAAGGATTTTGTTCATTTTACAATTCTGAAGCTAGAAATTCATTCGTTTATGATTCAAATCCGAATTCTTTCAATAATCCTCCAAACTTTTTCCACCATCCTCCACAGCCCCAGTATGAGACATACTCATGCGAGTTATCTGGGAACGACTCTCACTTTGGTTATGATTGTCTGCCACAGTTCCTGCTTGTCTATGAGCAGGAACCGAGCTACAATAAAAAGTTTAGTGATAATTATTATCCACAAAATTCATCGAGTTTTCCACAACTATATCTTTGCTGTGATAACTATAGGGGTCCTCATGAAACATTTCAATGAAAACCGATGAATCAAAACCACTTTGAGCATAATTCTAACTATTTTGGTTTTGACCAACCCCCGCAGTATTCCATCAATCATCAAGAAGACCTTAATCAGCAGAAGATGAATGATGAATTTAGGATTGAGTTAAGGAATGAACTTCTCAACATGATGCAATCATTTTGTGAAATGGTAATTCAACAAAAGCAAGTGGCTAATATCGATCAATCACCTCCTTAAGAAATGAGTATCCAAGATATAAAGGATCTAAAGCAGCAGTATTTAGATGAAATGCTAAGTATAAGTAATCAAATTCACATTAAAGATTATCGTAATGAGAAAATAGATATTCGTTATAGAAGGGAATGTGAAATTATGATTGATGAGCTTACGGAAAAATTCAATGGAATGAGTATCGAAATTAATAAAAAGAAAGAGCTTCGGCAACTAAAGCAAGCGGCTAATCTTAGTACTTATACTACCAGCCTTCGCGATGTTTCAATTATTTTTATGATGACGATGATTGCGATGAGAGTACTATTCCTTTAAATGATAATATTTCTCAAATTCCTCCGTCAATTAAAATTACACCCGTCTTTACAATTATGGAACCCGGGGACTCACTCAATATGGGGGATGAGCATCTTAGCACTATTCCTGAAAAGGAATCGGACGAATTCATAAAGTCTAGTGTTGAGGACCTTGTTCCAATCCTAAGTGAGTTCGAGGATACATTCAGGAGTGATAGAGAGTGTACTTTACCTTCGTGTGATGATTTCTCTCCCATTCCTGAGGGAAAATCCATGACTTTCTCTAACCCTCTCTTCGATTCAAATGATGATTTTACCTCTAGTGATGACGAGTCACTATCCAATGAGGACGTTCCGGAAGATAATTTGAAATTTTACTCGAACCCTCTTTTTGAATTCGATGATGAATATATCTCTAGTGACGTAAATCCTCTTTTTGATGAGGTGTTAGAGGACATCGAGAGCAAGGATTTATATGTTTCTAATCTTGTTGAGCCGGATTTTCTTGTCACACCTCTTTTCGAGGGTAATGAGGATGCGTGTTTCGATCCAGGAGGCGATATTGATGAGATCGATGCTTTTCTAGATATTGATGTTTCTACGGATTTTAATGACGGTTATCATGATTCGGAGGAAGATATAATCTATCTTGAGAAATTGCTTATTAATGATATTATCCCTAATCTCCATCTTAAGGTGTTTTTAGATCATGACCCCAAAAGCTTAAACAATGAACCTGATAATTTAAAGAGTATGGTCAAAGTTTTTAACCCCGGGATTTGGGAGAATTTTTTTTTCTCCAACTATGTGAGATTACCCTTTGAGGATCGCCGTTATCTTTCCCTCACATATGTTATCCGAATTTTTCTTCCTTATTTCACCTATCCGGTGGATTCTTCTGTTCCTCTCTCCTTTGGGAGTGAGGATATCATTTTTGACCCCGACATCTCCGCTTTCAGTTTTTATTCTCTTGAGCCGGTGGCATCTCATCGGAGTGGAACTTTCATGTGCTTTAATGTTTATCCAAACATCTTGATACGGATCAAGGAGGAAGCCCATTTAGCCCAACCCAAGCCGGGCCCACTGAAGGTTATTTATTTTAGTCAAAGTCAAATATGCGTAGTCAATAAAGGCTGTTACGAAAACATTTAATTTACAATTAATTACATG
>BQNB010004654.1:77760-106494 GCA_026074375.1 Tanacetum coccineum | reverse complement strand
TTACAGCCTTGTATCATTATTAAATGACATTTCTAAGACCGTAAATGTTATTGATTTTCAGAAGACATGCCATTATTACATCTTTTTTTTATTTTTCTCAATTTATAATTTTTCTTTGGTTTTTTAAAGATTTTATATTTTTGTATTTTATTTTTATAAAAGTTTTCTAAAAATGAAAAATCTTTTTGGTTTTTTTGGTTTTTTATATATATACATATTATATACAGGATATTTGAATAGGTACCACCACTATTCTTCAGCTTCATCTGCCAATTATTTCAGGGTCTTCGGCATAAAACTTTGCATTCCCAGCTTGTTGATAAGATATTCAATTCTTTCTCTGCCAAGGGCTTTAGTGAAGATGCCCACTAGCTGATACTCCGTATTGACAAAGTAAATCTCTACTACTCCGTTCTCAACTTGCTCTTTTATGAAGTGGAATCTGATGTCAATATGTTTTAATCGAGAATGTTGAACATTGTTGCAGCATAAGGCAATAGCTCTTTTGTTATCACAGTACATTGGAATTTTATTGAATCCAAGGCCATAGTCGGTAAGCTGTGATCTCATCCAAAGGACTTAAGCACAACAGCCAGACAAGGCTATATATTCAGCTTCCATACTGGATATCACACCACTTTTCTGCCTTTTTGATGACCAGCTAACGATTATGTCTCCCAATAATTGCATACTTCTAGATGTACTTCGTCTAGCATCTTGGCAACCTGCATGATCAGCATCTGCATAAGCTGTTAGAGCAATAGAAGAATCCTTTAGATACCAGAGTCCCCTATTAATGGCTCCTCTTAGTTATTTAAAGATTCTTTTTACAGCATGTAAGTGCTTTTCGGTAGGCTTTGCCTGATACCGGGCACACATGCATACAACAAATGTTAGGTCTGGTCTCCTGGCTGTAAGATACATAAGGGTGCCAACCATTCCACAATAGTGTGTAGGGTCAACGGCTTTTTCTTGTGGATCTTCATCCAGTTTGGATTTCTCTACCATGGGAGTATCCACGGCGTCACTAGATTCCATACCATATTTTTTCAAAGATTCTAGAGCATATTTAGACTGGTTTAAAAAGATGACTCTGTGACTTTGTGAAATATTTAGTCCTAGAAAAAATAATATTTTGCCCATCATCAACATCTTAAACTTTAAACACATTATATTTGAAAATTGGTCACATAGTTCAGGTGTAGTAGACGCAAAGATTATATCATCAACATATATTTGTACCAGGAGAATATCTTTGCCTTGTCTTCTGATGAACAATGTGGGATCCACGGTTCCTTTAGAGAATTCCTAAGAAAGTAGAAACTTTGACAATAGATCATACCACATGCGAGGAGCTTGTTTCAACCCATAGAGAGCCTTCTTAAGTTTGTACACATGATTCAGATTGTCTTGATCCACAAACCAGTCCGATTGGCTGACATAAACTTATTCGCGCAATATGCCGTTCAAGAATATTGTCTTAACATCCATTTGGTTGCATGATCATATCTCACTGTGATGCGGGCATATGCGAGGAAAATTCAAATAGCATCAAGTCTAGCCACTAGAGTAAAGGATTCCTCAAAATCAATTCCCTCTTCTTGACGATAACCACGACCAACCAATCGAGCCTTGTTTTCAGGATTCCTCCTAATTCATCAAGCTTCACCTTGTAAGATTCCATCTTTTTAAAGTAATACACCACATCACTTTATCTGTACGAGGAAACGAGTCCCAGACTTTAATCTATTTCAAACATTCTTTAAGTTTCACTTGCATTGCTTCACTATCCAACATGCGTGAGTTAATGCGTCTTTATAGTTCTTTGGTTCTCAACTGACATGACAGAAATGCATCGTAAGGTAAACAAAAATAAGGCGACATATTCATGGAGTTGTAGTCTGTGGAACTAGTCTTTCAGTCACTTCAGAAGCCATATAACTTCTGATGATGTTGTCTAAAGGATGATCCTTGGTCCATTTGGTGATGTGTTCTAAGTTAGGAGCAGTAGTGTGCACAATGGTGGGAATAACATCCAAAGAAGAAGATGCTTCAGAATTGTTTTTCTGGAATTAGAATGCCAAAGAATGGATCGTTATTCATGTGTGCAACATCTAAGTCATGATTCTCTTCTTCAACATCATTAGAAATGACAGGAGATTGAGTTTTAGGTGTTGTTTGTGAGTTACTAGGTGATGGTGCATCTTGGTCAACAGTTGTTGAGGAAGGTGAACCGGTTGATGCAGCGTGTTCTAGAGCTACTACTTCAGCAATTGGAGCAATGACTTCAGGTGTTGGGCGATCAACACTTGATGAAGGGTTGATTAATTCATCAAACAGTAGTTGAAACAAAAGATCCTAATCAGTTCTTGAAGGTGGTACAAATGGTGTTAAAGGAGGAGGGTTTGGCACGAGTCCTGAACTGATTGTTACAGGAGTCATTTCATGAAGCGCGGGTTCTAAACTGCTGTGTTCAGAAGCCATACTGACCATTTGAAAAATCAATCAACTTTTGACCATATTTTGTTCACTTTTCTCCCCTTCAATAATTGCATATGTGATTGCCATTTTTGATTAACTAAGTGAGCTAAAATACAAGTTAATGTACGTTGATCCACTTGTATAATATCCGAGCATATGAGAATATGTCATTATTGATGAGAATGGTCGAAGACAAGAAGATTTCTCTTCTTTTGAAGATAAAGCGCATTGAAGCGTACACCTTTCTTTTCTTTAAGGAACGGGGCCTGAAGTGTTATTTGCAGACGCCATCATATCTCCAAGAGACAATGTATACAGATTGTTGCCTCAAGATACAGTCAATAGACCAACACCTTCTAGATTATGAATGAAGCAGATGGGTTGATGAAAAGCAACTTCAAGGTTTGAATCACGGAATTTCCTAACATAGAATAAGTTATGTCCAAGTCCTTCCACGTAGTAAACCCTTAAGATCTTTACATTCCAAATCAGATATTTACCATATCCCAATATCTTTGCCACGTGATCATTCCTGAATTTTATAGTACCCAAAAATTTATTGACTAAATTGGTGAGCTAAGAGCGATCTCCGGTCATATGCTTGGAGTAGCCAGAGTCCAAATACCAGAGAACAATTTGGACGACCTACATTCGTTAAGAGAGGAAGATGGAACATCAGAAACTATGGATCCCCAAGATTTATTGGGTTCCTTTTTGTTACTATATATAATAATCTTAGGTTTGCTAACAGAAATATTAGTTTTAGATTTCATGTTGTCCTTGATAATCCAAAGTTAAAACATACTTAGGTGTATCACTTTCTAGAGCAGTTGGTTTCCTAAGGGGTACTTCAGCAGTTGTGGTAATTCTAGTTAAAGGGCACGCATTTCCTACTATAGCGAAGGTCTGACCAGTAGGTCTCCAAGTGTATCCAATATTTGTGAACACTTTTCCTATTCATTTCTAAACTTTTCTCTTTGAACACTTCTTTTTCTAAACCAATTTAGATTTAGTGCAGAGCATTCCCACACAAAAGTCATTGAATACAAAATCAAAGAACACACAAACAGGATTATGAGAAAGCATGCAACCATTACACTTAACACATAGAAGTTTAGAATTCGCATTAAACTTGGAATGCTGCACATTTGCATTTCATTCAGGTTCAACAAAACAATTCTTATTTTTCAAACTAGATTTAACTGTCCTATGGTGGGCTTCTACTTTATTCTTTTCTTATACTACTTGTGTTGGCGGTAAATCTTATATTTTTCAGTTGTATTGCCGAAGGCTGTGATCCCTAGTACTTTTAGACGGTTCTTTAGTCCCTAAGAAGACAAACAAAGGTTTGTTAGAAAGTTTGGGTTTGATAAGAAGTTGTTATGTGTTTACTGAGGATGTGACGGCTCAGTAGAATCTAACTCATATTGTTCTTGATTCTTTGGGGTCCAGACACTTAATTTATCACTTAATTTGTTGATGCTCAAGGCAAGTTTGTCTAATTATTATGAGAAACTCCTGAATTCATTTTCTATACTTACAATCATAGTTTAAGGAATTATTTTGAGGATTTTGTGATTTTCCTTGTTCCACTACTTCCCTAATAATCATAGCTTGTTCCTGAGTGTGCCTAAGGTAGTTAGAGTGAGCATGCCCCTATGAGTTTAAACCATCTAAGGCAATGGGTTCCACTCAATTTTAAGCATTTCATAGAGCAATATGGTATTTTGGTGTAACAACTACAACTAAATCCTCCTAAATCCTTATCCCTTTAAGTTTTCTTAATTCATTCTGAGACTGTAATGACCAAATCATTTTTCCATGAAGACTACATTTATATCAGAGGATCATCTAACAGACTTTTCTGACTATGACGAACCTCACAAGCATCACATTTTCTTTTCTGATTGGTAATTGCGTGTTGTTTGAATTCGAGTTCTAAATGTTGCTTTATAGTCTTTTTAAATTTCATTTCCTAGAATAAGCTTTGACAAACCCTATGATCCAATTCAATATTTATCGTTTCAATCCTTACGGATGTCCTCTTCTTGACCCTTAATCCAATTTACCATTTCCAACTTACAAATTTAATTCCTCTCTTTCAACTTCTTAGACCATCGTCTTTCACTTGTACTTAGCTTTCAATTCATTTATTTAAAAATATTGATCAAAATTTAGAGCGACTTTGAATTTGAAACAGAATATGTCTCTTTGAAAAACATTTCCATACAATAATTGAGTATCAACTTTCTAAAGAGATCGCAATGTTTTTGCAAGAAAAAAGTGGGTAATAAAACTTCTGAACACTTATTATCATAAGTGTCTTTTTCGAAATCCTTTTGTGAGAAATTCTTAGTCACAAGTTTGAGACACTTTTCACATTCATGCGCATTCACCATAAAATATTCTAGTCCACAAAAAGATTCATTAATTATGCTTACTATATCTTTGTGATGACTTGTTCCAAGAGTCGGTTCATTTTTCATTTAAAACTTGAATTCATTTTCTAAACTCAAAACAATTTTTATAACTCTAAAAAGATGTTGTTCCATTTACAGATGAAACACAGAACATTTTGGACTTCAGAAAGTTCATCAATCCAAATATTATTAAATGTATTAGAAATAAGTCCTTTACTGAGCTTTTACAAATGATTTATTTCATCCTATAACAAGCTTTGTATATTCAAAACCCCACGTGCCCACTCAGAGATAGTCTGTGGCCATGGGTTCTTTTCTTTGAAACCACGTCAAAACCAGCAAGAAGGTGTTTAAGGTTTCTTCAAACTACGTATTTTACCAATGATTACTTAGGAAGTTCTTTCGAAAACCCTCAACTTGGTGGTGTCTACAAGATGGACTAGGATCTGAAGAATTCATAGAATTCTGATTACACCAAAAGCTATTCCAGCAATAATTCATTGTAAACAAATCGTTTTTTCAAAAATCTTGAGAAAGTTGGTTGAGAATAACATATTATACCTGTGTGGTATTACACTTTCTTTTCTAAACCAGGTGTTGTGGATTCATGTTAGTTTTGTATCACTATCATTTTTTTAATACTCTCTTTCACAAGCA
This sequence comes from Tanacetum coccineum, assembly GCA_026074375.1. Classification (NCBI taxonomy): domain Eukaryota; kingdom Viridiplantae; phylum Streptophyta; class Magnoliopsida; order Asterales; family Asteraceae; genus Tanacetum; species Tanacetum coccineum. The sequence goes on along the minus strand of BQNB010004654.1, from coordinate 100,936 downwards.
TAAGAGGTCTCCTTCGGAGTTAGTAAATCACAATAGCTTGAGTATTCTTATTGGCATTTACCTATCATAAAGCTCGTTTCCAAACAACAGTTGAGCTTTCATCAGATAGAAAGGATTTGGAAAACCTAGAGCTGTTAGAGGTATGATCATAGAAAAACTATGGTTTTGTCAACCATAGGAACAGTTTGTGTCGATTGATCTCTTTTATTCTAACTTTATCTATGTGTTTGAATCGAGAGCTAGTTCGATATTAGCAATTTCCTTCAAATATTCTAGACATTCTCTTAAAACATTTTTAAGAACAGTAATCTTTTTGCATAAAGAATTCCATTTCTTTTAGATGTTCAGAAGAGGTTTGTTTCTAAGACATCAATCTCGATAGACTGTTCACAGTATGATTTCTCTGAAACGTTATCTTTACTTTTGAAATCACATTTGGTCCTTTCTATTCACTAAACTTTCACTTGTATAGCTTCTATATTCTTCAGCTTAGACAAGTTAACAGTTATAATTAACACTTTTATTGTCCTTAGGATGTCTATCTCTAGTACAATTATTTACTTGGGTTTTCAGGTTGTTCAATTTCACAGATAATATCAATGTGCTCTCTTTGAGTTGTGTTAGATAGTTAGAGAATTCTGAATAGCTGCATGTTGTGATTCTATCACATACTGAGAATAAGAATTGATATTCCTATCACTGGTTATTTCAGTCTCTGAATGGTTCACAACATTCACGTTTCAGAGAACGGCCATCACCTACACACCTTGTTAATCATATTTGTCTTATCCACATTACCAGGATTGTGTCTACCTCAACGATAGCAATCTGAACCATAATGAGAATACTAATTCACCCATGAGACAGAAACTTTCACGAAGTATGATTATCACATTCAGAGTCATATGCATACTAAATTATCGGTTGATAAGCACATTATACGCATATGACAATTTTTGCACTTGACCTATCTCAGTACCTAAGATCTGCTAAAAATGCTATTTTCCTCCTTATGTAGAAATTGACACATTTTTACTTGAGATAATACCAGTAAACACTTTATCCTAAACAAAAATCATACCACTGTTTCTTTTAGGGTTTAGTTTCACTATTTTCTGACATGTGTCCTTCCCCTTTGCAGTTGTAACAAATAACAGTCCTTTGTTTCCCAGAATTGCTTCCACTTGCTCCTGGAGTGTAGGTCCTACTTGTACCCGTAGCAAAAGAAATTTGCCTCCCCTGTACTGGTTGTAAAGTCACTCTTCCATCATTAATGGTAGCTTGTTGCCTAGGGTTTGATGAATTCCTCAGCTGGTTGTTGGTAGTAGGATAGCGAGATGTGACGACAGCTGATAGGAATGACATCATATGGTTGATGGCATCAATGGGATCGTCACCTTGCTTGAACACTAGAACAGTTAGACCTGAGTCTAGTTGGGGAAATTCAGGTTGTTGTTGTTGTTGGTTAACTGTGGGAGCATATTCTAATTGAGGGATGGATGATGGTGGAGAATAAACGTTATGGTGAACTGATGATTGATAATCATTGGATGGATAAGTGATTGAAAGAGGTGTTGATGATTGATTGTTTGAGTATTGTTGAGACTGATAAGGTGATCCATACTGTAGAGACTGATATAGTGAAACTTGTGGTTGAAATTGAGAGTTTTGGTATGAGTTCTGATGAGTTTGATATAGGAGGAATAATGGGTCAACCTCGATGGATTCCAAACCAAAGCAAGCGGTATCTGAGTTGCGTTCTATCTCATTAAACGAACTTCATTTGCATTAAATCGTGAGTCCAAAATCTAAAGCATAAGCTGGATCAATATTAGCTTTGTTGCAAGTCCCCAGCACCAGTTGACATCGATACAAATTTGCTCTACTCGGAGGCAATATTCAAAAACTCGGTGTCTTCCCCTTAAAATTCGCAGTTTCACATTGTAAGATGATCATGTCACATTGAGTAGCAGTGTAAATACTCAAGTAGAAATCACATAGTTCTTCCCCTCCTGTTTTCTTATAAGAAAACATATCAAAAATCATCATATAGTTTTTCTTTCCACACTACTCTTTCCTGTTTCTACGTCAATGAAGTTCCTTGCATGAGAAGTTGAATTCTTTCTCAAAGTTCCTTGGTGATTCGATGATTACTAACAAGTGTATAGACCTTTAGTGGCAATCCTTAGAGAATGATATTTGTTGCTTTGACATCACAATCAGCTGAATTTTCATCTGCAAGAGTCAATTCAGAGTATTTTCTTAGCCAAGTCACACAATTTTCCTCAACTTGAGTAGCACAGATAAGTGGACATTTCCAACCGATTCAAGGATCATTCCGTTCCATGTTGTCTATTCATCATGTCAGCTCCATTATGCTTTTCCAAAATCGACGTTTCTTTTTTTTTTTCCAACATAGGTGGATCGATTGTCAGCAACCCGAAAGAATTGTTTTGTCAGCAAGAGTCGTCATTGAAAAAATTGTATGGTAAAAGATTACTGTTGGATCGAGCGGTAATGGAAAGTAATTGTGTTTAAAGGTTTTGTCTTTTGTGTGTTTTAAGTTGTGAAACTACACGGGATTTTACAATTCTTGACAAAACCAGGAAAACATGGGATTTTACAAGTCACAGAAATTAAACCGTATAATTTTGTTTTAGCAATTTGAGTTTTAAACTTTAGATGCGAGTTCGGTTGTCAAAGTATATTGCTAATTAGGTTGGCAAAGAAAGTAATGCAAATTCGAGGTTGCTAAAGAAACCCTAAACTTACGAATCCGTTTGCGACCGAACACTGCGTATTCAGTATGCTACAAAAAATTTTCAAATCTGTTCGTAAACACTGGAAATCTGCCAATATCGGTAAAACTATAAGCTGCCAATTCGGTTAAAACTAGAAAGCTGCCAATTCGGTTAACACTTGGAAATATGCTAATTTGGTTGAAACTATAAAACTGCCAATTCGGTTAACACTGGAAATCTGCTAATTTGATTGACAACTAAAACACCTATAATTCAATTAAACACTGAAAACTGCTCAATCTTGGGGTTTACACATAAATGGCTAATTTCGTTAACATACAAACTGCTTAATTCAAGAACAGCGAATTCGGTTAACCCCTGAAAACTACACTATATCGTTTAAAACACTAGGTGACGAAACCTACCAATTTGTTAAATCACAAAAAACACCTTTTTACATATTCACTTTTTCTTCTTGTACAACTCGAGTACTAATACCAATAGGTAGCCTTCTGTAAACTCTTCATGAGTTTAGAGATCAAGAGCAAAAGTTTTCAAAAACACACGATTTGTTACTTTAAGGTTTATTTCAAACCAAAAGTTGACTAAAACTTATTTTTTTTCTTGATTACTCGCAAGCTTATACGCCTCTTATATCCTAAAGATACTAGATCAACTTTACCTAAGTAAATGATCTTTTAGTGTATGATGAAGCTTCGAAACCCAAAGAAAGAACAAGAAAACGTACGGTTTGAAAGACAAAGCGCGATCCCACACCAAAAACAAACACACAAACTAAACAAATCACTTCATGGCTCTTGATACCAATTGAAGAATAATCAAATAACATACTTGAAAAGAGAAATAGAGGTGATTTGAGAGAGAGAGATAGTTGATGAACGCGTTTTAGAAGAGAAAGAAACATGACATAACGGAACTTGAGCTATTATGTTGTCAAATAATATAGGAAAATTGTTATGGGGGCACACACGTTAAAGGAAACGAGTAATTAATCCATGAATGATTTATATCATTCTAAATATGTCCATTGTCGGTTAACAATATGGGAATATTGTTATGTAAGGCAAATGTGAGTGTTGGTTATATTCTTTGAATATATGGCTGGTTCCCACCAAACTCATATGTATTCACAAGGGATGCATATTGGATACCCCAACCTTCGATCATTTACTTTTGGATCCATGTCATGAGTAAAATGTCGAAAATGGTTGATAAAGATTGTCCTTAGACTTGAGATGCAAGCAAGTTCTGTATGTGTGGATATCACTTTGTGATTATAGCCAAACGCTGTCCTGAAACAAGGTAGTTATAAAAGCTATTTTTCGGAGTGTATGTGAAGCAGCATCCACAACACTTGTAGTCAATAAAGGATTTGTTCCTCCACTTGATATGTGCAGAAAGATACCATTGGGCCCTCTCCAGATTTAATCAGATAAATGAATGGCCGTTCCCAAAGGGTAATGCAAGATGATTCTTGATTACATTTGGTATATCTGAATTATTTCTATAACGAGAAACATAATGTTAAACTATATGGAATGACTTAGGATCCATATCCATGGTTTAACGGTATCTGTAACAAAAGGATGATTATAAAGCAAGAAATTTATAACCATTAAATAGCTGAGATGATTTTTGAAACTCTTATCTCATAATATTCCTAATGAAAAAATAATTGTGTGGGTTGCTAGACTTTGCCAATTATAGGTATGAGTGTTATGTGCTACTCCGACTCCCAAGTGGGAGCTGTTGGAATATGGTAGTCGAAATGACACAAATACATTACGAATATGTGAGCCTATTGGGGGCACACACGTTAATACACGGAGAATACGTTTATACTTCACGATACATAATTACAAGGACTGTAAATGAACAAAGCCCGAACCCCAAGGACATACCAAAAGTGGCCGGTTCCTTCTAAGGTTCGAATAGGGGTGTTTGTTCGGTAAAGGGATATGGAGAACAAGGGAAGGAGGTATTGTGTTGCAACAAGGACTTGTCTCCTAGTTTATCTAGTATAAGGGTTGATGAGTATAAATACTCCTCATACCTCTTTCATTCTAGTCGACATACACAATACTCAAATCATTAAAATAGTTTCATGGTTTCCTTGCTCTTTATTTTTTCCAGCCGAGTTTAATAAAACAAATCAAGGGTGTGTTCGAGTTTCGGTTTAACCTTGTTACACTATTCGAATAAATCTTGTTAAGGGTTAAACGATTTCACTTGCTCTTCCAAGATAGACGACCAAGTATTGTATACAAGGTGGTTGTTGATTGTTCCTGTTCGAAGAATAAAATCCCAAAAGGATTTCGGGTTTTTGCACTTATTCGGTCCAGGTTAATTCGGTTGTATTAGGGTTTTGTAAACCCTAATCCGGTTCTTGTTTATTCGGTTATTAGCTCAAGGGTTTGCGTGGTAATCGGGATTGATACAAGGGTTGTTAGTTAGTGAAGTTAAGCCTAGCATAGCTTAACGTGTTCGGTTGACGTGATTGTGTGAGCAACCGTAGAGGCAATTATTTTAGTTGCTTGTTTCGTTTTCTTGATCATATTAACAAAAGGTACGCGTTTCTATTTACCTTTTATTTGTGTTAACCATATGCTATTACTTCGAAATGACACAAATACGTTACGAATATAAGTGAGCCTATTGGGGGCACACACGTTAATACACGGAGAATACGTTTTATACTTCACGTTAATAATAAGGACCTTAAATGAACAATGCCCGAACCCTAAGGAGGCCGGTTTCCTAAGGAGAAATAAGAGGGGTTGTTTGTTCGAGTAAACAAGGAGAACAAAAGAAAAGGAGGTGTTGTAATGGGACTAGGACTTGCTCTCCTAGTTGGTTTTGGCTAGGGATAAAGGGTTATATATACCCCTCATCCCATAGCTCATTCCACACGCATATACACACATACTCTTAGCTTTTTCTTTTGCTCGATCTCTTTGTTTGTGTTTCCTGCCGAGTTCGACCAACCTACACAAGATAATTGTTTGGTTTTCGGTTTTGTCATACAACCGAAAAACAAATTAAAGCTTAAAGCTTTAATCATCTTATTTGTTCTTGATTTTATTTGCTCGACAATTCAAGGATCATAAACGAAGGACTTTGTTTGTTGGTTTCTGTTCGAAGAAAAGACTCTAAAGGGTTTCGAGTTGATGTTATTCGGTTAAGGTTTTATTCGGTTGTATTAGAGTTTTAAAAACTCTAATTCGGTTCTTGATTATTCGGTTACTAGTTCAAGGGTTTGCGTGGTAATCGGTGTTATAACAAAGGTTGTTAGTTAGTGAAGTTAAGCCTAGCATAGCTTACGTATTCGGTTGACGTGATTGTGTGAGCAACCGTAGAGGCAATTATTTTAGTTGCTTGTTTCGTTTTCTTGATCATATTGACAAAAGGTACGCGTTTCTATTTACCTTTTATTTGTGTTAACCATATGCTATTACTAGGTCCTATCCGCTGCGTACTCGTGGCTAAACTAGTTACCTAGGTATTTAAATCCCAACAGTTAACTACACCTAAATATTGCTCAGTGAGCTCATGTAGAAAAAATTCTATTAAATAAAGCATTTTTTTCTTTTCGTAAAAACCTATCCGATTTGTTTTATGTCTCACTAAAAACCCTCGTATTACTTGATGCCTTATGTAATGACATTTATTGTCTAGCCACGGCAAAACGGCTTGTGGCTAATACTCTAAAATATGTGAGGTCTCAAGTTCAATTTCGCTAGGTGCAAACAAATTTGAAGTGGTCACGCCAACCTCTTGAAAAGAGAGAGCTTTACCTAGTTTGAGTCTGTGTGACGGAGCGTTCAAACCCCGTCAATTAGTCGGCCAAAAGGTCGAAAACCATGATTACAAAAAAAAAGATTTACCGTCTTCTCCACTATAACCAGGTATGAGTGTTAACTACACCTAAATATTGCTCAGTGAGCTCATGTAGAAAAAATCTTAGGGGCCGTTTGTTTTGAGGTATTTGGATTTGGGGTTTAGAGTAATGGTGAAAAAACAAGTTTGGTTGAGGGGGATGGGTTTTGAAATTGGTCATGATGCCTTGATATTTGCTCTCTTCAAAAGTCAGGTGACTTCGCTGGATTTGCTTAACTTTCCATGTGGTGTGGGCCATTTTTTTCCTATCCGCTCGTTTTGCTTCCATTTTATGTCAGTCATTTCTTGACCACATCTAATGCGCATAGTAACTTTTTCAATTGCATTTCTTATATTTTATCAATAAAATATTTTATTTCTTATTAAATTATACTTTTTTTCTTTTTTATCTAAACCAAATCTTAAACCAAATCCTAATCCAAATCCTATTCTAAATCCAAATTCAACAACAAACCAAACGGACCCTTAATACATGTATTTCATGTACGAGTGTACAATTCAATCTTGTATGACACTAGTCTATATATGATCCGCCCGTGCGAGTGGCGGTGCATGAGTTTTGTTTGTTCTAATGATAGATGAAAATCTTGAAAGACGAAACATACAATCACCTTGATCGAGTGACTAAAAATGGTTCAACTCAAAACAGTACCATTTCTTGAATAATGCAAACTGGAAATGCAAGTTATTCGGTTCAACGACACACTTTTATTGAATACGTCTTCGGTTTGTCATATTTCAAACTAAACATACATGTTAAAAACTTTTGGCAATAATAATCCCTCAGTTAATAAAAGTAAACACAATACATTACTAAAAACTAACGATGTAATAAATTCTCCTTTATCTTCGTTATCTACGAAAAGTAAAACACACATTTTGATAAAATCACTCTCAAACACCCTTTTTATTCATTTCATCTTCTTCTAACCATCTCTATTACTCATCATCATCATTATAATCACCATCTCCTTCTGACTACCTCCACCACCATAAAATCACTTACGATTACAATAAAGTACAAAAACCATCACAGAATACTTATATCCATCACTTTAAAATTATTCTCAACCATCACAAAATACCTCCACCAGCACTATTTTTTTCTCTTTGCCACACTACATTATGCTTGTTAGGGGGTGGTTTTGAGTAGCTAATTTGTTGTGATTACATTAGCGGCTACCACAAGATTATCAAGAGGCTGTTTGATTTTCAGTGCTTAATAAAAGAATTTACTTGTTAGTATTGGGAGGATGTATTATGTTTAACTTTTACTAATGAATGGATGATTGTTAAAAAAAGTTTTTGAAAGAGATGTTTAGTGTGAAAACTGACAAACCACAAAGATGTATTTTATAGTTTACTATAACTAATATCAACTAAAACTTGTTCAACTCACCCATGTAGCCAACTAATAAGCCTAAACTGATGGGAAAAAAAACAAAAATGACCGGATAGTACGTTTTGATTTAATAAAACACAACTAGAGCATCTTCAGGAAAGTTTGCCCGATTGGTACATTTGTGAAGGCTAAATTAAACGAATATCAGTTGCAATGTATCGGTAAAAGACAACTTACTTTAATTGTTCAGCGAAGTCATCTAATTGTTTCATGTTGGGGATAGGTTTTTAATATCTAAAATGAACATGATTTTTTTCAACTTAATTTTTTTTTAATTTGAGTAGTGTTTAATACCTACAACATACTTTAAAGCTTCAAATCCAGTTGGAATCTTAAAAATAGTGTCTTAGAAAACATGACAACTTTTTAAGAAACTTTTTAAGAAGTTTTGGTACCTTATTGGTGATGATGTCATTAAAGCCGTGAAAGAATTCTTCACTTTGAGCACATTCCTAATAGATGTAACCCCTCGTTCATTGATTTAATCCCAAAGGTGTTAGATGCTAAGCATCTTAATGATTTTTGTCTTATCAGCCTCATTGGGTGTCAATATAAAATCATTGGCAAAATTTTAGCTAATCGATTAAGTCTTGTTATTGACGACATTGTTAGCCATGAACAATCAGCGTTCATTAAAGGTAGACAAATCCTTGACGGGCCTCTTATTTTAAACGAAATTGTTTCATAGTGTAAGGCGAGGAATGAAAAAACTCTAATGTTTAAAGTTGATTTCCAGAAAGTGTTCGATTCAGTTAGATGGGATCATCTTAATGACATTCTTGGTAGGTTTGGTTTTGGTAGCAAATGGCGTAGGTGGATCCGTGGTTGTCTTCAATCTTTAAAGGCCACGGTTTTGATTAATGGCTCGCCAACTGATGAGTTCTTGTTTCAAAGAGGTTTACGACAAGGTGATCCTCTATCTCATTTTTTGTTCATTCTTGTGATGGAGAGTCTTCATGTGGCTTAGGAGTCATCGAGAGAGGTATGTTTAATCCTATAATTATTGGTAAAGACGATCGAGTGTCTATTTTGCATCTCTTATATGTCGATGATGCCATGTTCATTGGTAAATGGTCTAGCTCTAATGTTAGTACTCTTGTGATGATGTTACATTGTTTTTTCCGTGCTTCTGGTCTGAAAATTAAGGTTAACAAAAGTAGCCTTTATGGTGTGGGAGTTCATTCATCGGATGGCCAACATCGGTTGTATGGCTAGCAACCTTCCATTCACGTATCTTGGTGTGAAGGTGGGTGCCAACATGACTCATATTAATTCATGGCAAGAGGTTATTCAAAAGGTTACGTCTAAATTATCTAAGTGGAAAGCTAAGGCTCTATCGGTGGGAGGAAGGCCCACCCTTATTAAATCGGTATTGGGGTCTCTTCCTACTTATTATATGTCGATGTTTAAGGTTCCTGCTGGTGTTTTAAATCATCTAGGCGGTCTGTGAAATTATTTCTATTTGGGAACTGATAAGGATGAACGCAAAATGACGTGGGTTTGTTGGAAAAAAGTCATGGCGCAAAAGCAATACAGCGGGTTGGGGTTAGTAGCTTATTCACCTTTAATCGCGCCTTGTTGTTCAAATGGATCTGGAGATTTTATTCTACTCAATCAGGTCTTTGGCTTGACATAATTAAAGCTATCTATGGTCCAAATAGATGCCTTGATCAGCCGTCCTCTGCTCACAAAGGTTGCTCGGTTTGGCTAATGGTTCATAATGCCATTTCCAATCTTAAATCTAAGGGAGTTAATCTCATGAAGTTCTGTAAAAAGGTGATTGGGAATGGTAATAACTCTAGCTTTTAGCATGAGAAATGGATTGGTGACGAATGCTTCAAGGTAAGATTCAATAGATTGTTTAACTTGGAGCTTCAAAGACATGTTTCGATTGCACAAAAGCTCCAAAATTCAGATTACACTTCCTCTTTTCGAAGACGTCCAAGAGGCGGAGCTGAAGAGTGTCAATGGCAGAAGTTCACTCAATTGTTATCTTCGGTTGTTTTATCTTCTACAAATGACCGCTGGTCTTGGACTTTAAATGGAAATGGCATTTTTTTAGTGAAGTCGGCTAGGGAAGTGATAGACAAGCACTTACTCATTATCTCTTCCACCTCTACGAGATGGTCCAAATTGATCCCTATCAAGCTTAATATCTTTACTTGGCGTTTGTTTCTAGATAAGCTCCCGACTAGAATCAACTTGTCTAATAGAGGTATGGATATTCCTTGCGTGTTGTGTCCGGTCTGTGGGAGCAAGGTGGAGCCTCATAACCACTTATTCTTTGGCTGTTCTTTGGCTTTGGATCTTTTCTAGCTAATTAGGAGGTGGTGGAAGATTCATATTCCAGCTTTGCTTGACCCTTTAGCTTAGGAGGTTTGGTTCAATGGGTTACGGCTTAATAGATTACAAAGTCGGCGTTGGAAGCTACCTTCTTCTCTTTATGGTGGCATATTTGGAATTTCAGGAATGCGGTCATGTTTTCATCAAGAAATCCTACGAAAAGTTTGATCTTTGACAATATCGTCTCCAAAACTTGGCTTTGGGTGAATAATAGATGTAGAAAGGGTAACGTTTTTTGGTTGGCGTGGATTTTAGACCCGCTAAGCGCTATCTCTTCTATGTAATCCTTTTGTCTAGCTTCTTGCTAGCTTTTTCAATAAAATTCCGCCGTTAAAAAAAAGATGATGTTTATTTTCTATTGCAACCATCCATGTAATCTATCTATACTACTTATAACGCAGAAAGACATATCGAAGCATTAGATGCTTTCAAACTTAAAATTTCAAAACATATCTATACTACTTATAATGGAGGAAGTCATGTTGCGGCATTAAATGCTTTCAAACTTGAAATTTCAAACATAGTGTACAACTTTTTAATGAACTAACACATTACAAACTTGGAAATTGAAACATACAAACAAAGAAACATATTGTATAATTTTTTTAATACATAATTAATACTCTTGTTAAAACACTCTTTTTACTTAAAAGTACAATGATATATTCTCATTGTACAACGAATTAAAAGCATACATGTCAAATTATAATACAACCAATTAAAACACCCCCTTACTCAAAAGTACAATAATATTTTTACAATATACAATCTGAACAAGCTACAACATAATCCAAAGATAAACTAATTAAACACACTAATTAATATTGTTTTTAAAACACCCCTAAATTGAAAATACATGTTATTATACACATTGTACAAACTAATAAAATACACAAAGCTTCATACAATTTATATGCTAACAAGTTGATGGTACATATAGTTTGAAAACCGGACCGGACCAAAGGGCTCAACGGGGAACCGGAGTCACCACTGGTTCGGCTAGCCAATAAAAGCCGTCCAAAAACGAACCGGAGAGAACTCTTCAGAACCGCTACAAACGGGTGAACCCTGATCTGTTTCTCTGATTAATCGTCACATGATACCCACCGTCGCAACACGCGGGTACCTTACTAGTATTTCTGTACACAAGCAATTTTTATACACAAGTGTCCATGCAATCCCAAATGACCTAACAATGTTATACACTAATTTTTTTTAAAGTCATAGCTCACCATCTTTGTAATCTTAAATGCCTTAACAATGTTGCAAAAAATCGATGTTGCAAATTTTAAAAATAATTGCTCTAATAATGTTCTTACATTAAATCGTTAACACTATAAATGACAAATTGTGACAAATTTGGTTTTAATGTAGTTTCTAGATAAAATAGAAACATTAACATTTGATTTAGGTTCATTTGGATACCAAAGTTTTCTTGGATACTGGGGGACTCATCCCCACCATCAATTACATTAGATCGAGCGGTTAGGATTATACCTCAAATTTACACTATGAGGGTACTTTAGTCAACTATATAAAGAAAAAAATATAGGACCCTAACTTAACCCTCATTCAAAACACACACAAAACATGTGTTTTTTAGACTCATCAGATCCCCAATTCTCATATTCCAAGTGAGTGACCAAAACCTCTCAACAAATTCTAATTCGAATCTCTAATCACCAATCTATCAGCAAATCCATCACTAGAATCATCATCATCGTAATTATAATCGCTAATCATCATCATCAATTAACATCAGGTTATCTTATTTTGAATCGATTATATTCTTTTTCAGTTGATTAACATCAGGTTTAGATCTGCTTTTATTTTAGCTTATTTGATATGAATAAGCTTACTAATTTATGAGCTTATAATTTAGCTTATTTGAACAAATTATCTGAATTAATTATTGCTAGTGATCTTATTAGCTTATTTTGATGAATTATCAGGTTTTATGGATTCTTTCAAGTAAGTGAGTAACGTAGTGAATTATAAATTAAAGGAGACTTATGAATAAGCTTATGAATTATTGTGATTTGATTTTATTGTGTTGAATTATAAGCTAACTTATTAGCTTATTTTCATCAGATCTGGTTATTTTATCTTTTTTAGGTGATTCATGTGAATAAGCTTATGAGTTAGAGGAGAAGAGAGTTATATGAATAAGTTTATGAATTAGATGAGAGTTAGTGTGAATAAGTTGTATTATTAGGTAGTTTTATGATCTGAATAACTTATTATTTAGCATTTGATTTAATTAAGTTATTGATATAAGCTTAATTAAGCTGGTTTTAACTTATTAGTTAGCAATAATTAGTTTTTAAGCTGATATGAAATATATTATATGTGATTTTAACTTGGGTTAATGTGTTTATAATTGACGTTATTTTATTTGATGTATCATATGTGATATCACATATGATATTTCACTTTGTTGGATATATCATATGTGATATCACATATGATATCACAGATTGTTTTATTGGACATATATTATATGTGATATCATATGTGCTTTTTTGCTTTTTGTCATGAAACAACTTATTTATATTTTCATTTTCATTTTTTTTATTTCTTGCTTTGTGCTTACAGATATGGGCAAAAAATCTATGAGGAGACTGACTTTATAAAAGAACAAGGTTGATACCTTAGTTTCAAGAAGAAGAAGACTTGTTTTAAGAATAAGAAGACTTTGTTGATTCAATGATAAATCCATCAAACTTGTTGGGAATTATGCATTCCTGACTTAGTATCATTATTTATATTAGTTAGTACCGCTAGTTGTAATTTGTACTGACAGTACAAAATGTTAGTATTGATCAGATAGTTAGTAACGTTAGTGTAAAACCTAAAAATCTCAACAAGTGTAAAATTACCAAAATACCCCTAATGCAAGAAAAGTACATAAACGCTTAAATAAAATTCATTTAAGTGTTTAAAAATTATAAAAATGCAACATGTGACAATTATGAAATTTTTGTAAGATTTAAAATACCTTATGTTATACAAGAAAAATAATTAATATTTGTATATATATATTATGCCAAAAATATTAATAATAATGTATTTATATAATGCAAATTAAATAAAATAAAACAAAGATAAATACAAAATAATTTGGCAAATGATAAAATCAGATTTAAGACTTTTGAAAACCCAAAAAACTCGGCCAAAATATTTATAGTATATCCTTTATTCATTTTCATTTGTTAAATCTCTAAAAACAAAATCCCGAAAACCCTAAAAACTAAAAAGAGGCGGCATAAAATTTTTCCAGGGCTTGCACGATTTTTCTTGGGTGTTTTGAAGGTTAAGTAGTGTGGGAAAAATAGTGGGAAGTTTGTGGAGTGATTAGTTCTATTTTGGTTATTGTTTTGGGTTCGAAAAGCTCTACCGGGTTCATAAATTCATAAAATCACTAAGGATCATCAAAGGTAATTTTTTTACTCATGTTCCATCATACTAATTCGTTATATACCTGGGAAAAATGTTCATGCATTTTATTTTGATTTTATAAATTGAAACATATTCGAAACCCTAATTTTGGATTAAATATGTAATCGGCATTTAAACTATTTGTAAAATTCATTTTATATTTTTCTAAGGTTTTTCATATCACATATAACTCAGAAAAATTGTTGGAAAAATTTATAAGTGATTCGAATAATTATTGGGGAATTAAGTGTGTTTGCCGAATTCGAAAATAAGGGAAAAAGGAAAGAAAATGGTTAAAATGAATTAGGGTTAGGGTTTTGTTATTTTTCCAGGTGTAATAAATGCTAATGATTGGGAAATAATTGTGTTTGAGGTTTGGAAAAATTAAACTAGGGTTTTGTGGATTTAATTGTTAGCCGATTGTGATATAAAAGGTATAAGGACTTGTTTTGTAATTTATGAAACTATGGGGTCTGTTTTAGACATGTTATTATACTTAATATATTCTGTATAAAATAAGTTGGGGGGTATAAAATGTCATTTTGATATTATTTTGGATTTAAAATGGTTAATTACATATAATAAGTAATTAGAAATTAATTAATTAAAATAGAGGGACTGAAATTGTAAATTCTGAAAAGTATAAGGTTTGGTTAGTATTTAATGTATAAAGTATGATTTTGTCATATTTGAATCTATAAGGGCTTGTTTTGTAATTATGGATAATTAAAGATAATGTTTAATTAATTAATAAACCAAAAGGACTAAATATGTAAATTATGTAAAATTAAGGGTTTGACTTGTAAATACATAAAATGGAAGGTATAATCTGAATAAAATGTGAAACTTTGATATTTACACTTTTAACCTTGAAGATTGTTGATTTTACACATTAAACCCTAAAATATGGAAAGTTGTCATATTTAACCCTAAACTTGTAAGGTTGACATATTAAGTCCCTAAGCTATTTAAAATACTTAATAGAATCTCAAATGATGAATATTACTAATTTTGGAAAGTTAATAAAATTGGAAAGTTACTAAAAATGGAAAGTTACTAAAAATGGGAAGTTACTAATAATAGAAAGTTACTAAAAATGGAAAGTTACTAAAAATGGAAAGTTACTAAAAATGGAAAGTTACTAAAAATGGAAAGTTTCTAAAAAAAGAAAGTATAACTTAAATGAATGGTTTGTAATTCGAATTCATCATTTCTTTAGGTTCGGTCTAGAGGGAGTGATTTTGAGATTCCTGTGGTGTTTTCTTTGAGTATTGCTTTGCTTCGGAATAAGGTACAGATATTCTGACCTTATCGTTAAGGTTTCTCATTGACCATATTTCCTCTCTATCTTGTTTTATTATGTGATTTGCTACATTTGCTCTGAGCCTTTTATCTTGGTTCTCTTATTTGAAATCTGTCATTTCTGTTTCATTTGATGACCTACTATGCCACCTTTGATTTTTGAACCTTTGATATTTGAACCTTTGGCATTGAACCTTTGAAATGAACTTTGATATGACTTTGCTTTGAACCCTTCAGTTTGAGAACCAACCCACTATTTGTTTCCTAGCCATGAAGGTAACATGGCCGTGTCATTGATGCGCCTTTGGCATGACTCATGTGTGGGTGAGTGATTTCTCACACCGTCCCCCATTTGATATTATATGTGTACGATGAAGATTATTATTTGTTTAAGGGGCGTATGGATGCATCCTAGATTTGTTTTGTATTTCGAGGGATTATGGGACATTATGATATTTGGATATTTGGTGACTGATGTTTGGGTGCAATGCACGTCTTTCACATTTGGAGCTAGCTACTCCATGGTTACTATGATATGATTTGTTTGGGCTTGGTAATTGGACTTCATTTGACTTTCTAATTTATCTTACCATACACTATGATTTGATCTTTTGATTTATCTTACCTTATATTTGTATCCCTTTGATCATGTTTTGTGATATCTTTGTACCTTATATCGTATCCTTTGATTATCCGTTATCTTTTGCGTTCGATTATATATATCTGTTCACTGGGCTTTGTAAGCTCAGCCGCACTTTCTTTTCCTGCGGCAGGTATCTAAGCTAGGAGCTGGGGTTGCTTTCAGGCTATGAGTGCTGAGTGTGGACTTACCCTAGAGATCTTAGTTTTGATATATGACCGTCCTACCGAACGTTGATGATTAGGGAGGAGTTCAATGAAGAAGAGCAACGCTTAAACCTGGACCTACTTCAGGAGGAACGAAGGGAAACGGCCGCCATACGAGAAGCCAGATACAAGTCAAAAATGGAGCAGTACTACAACAAAAAAGTACGCCCGGCGGGATTTAGGCCAGGAGAGTTTGTGTACCGAAGGAATGAGGCTAGCAGAGTGGAAGATCAAGGGAAGCTGGGTCCCAAGTGGGAAGGCCCATACAGGGTTACAGAAGCATTCGAAAATGGACCGTGACACTAATACACTGAAAGCAGGCTCGCCACTCTTGATAATGTGAGTAAAAGAAATGGCAACTTTTGACATACTCACAACTGCTGCTACATTACCAATTGTATGTGCTAATGCTACCTAACACACATTATAAACAAAATTTAGAATTTCACTACGAAATGAATATTTAAACATTCCCCGGATCATGAAGTTGCTTGAAATATTTAGACTATGTCCACACAAATATTATACCATAAAAGATCCCTAAAAAGATTCTTCTTTGCATCAATGCAATTTTACCAATTGACCTACTTTATGTACCAATGCAACCTTACATGATAATTATTTTAAAATGCTAATTTACACTAAAACTAATAATGTGTTTTATAAATAAACATTAAATAAATAATGCTCAACTTAGCAATCCAAAACACCCTGCAAAAAGTACTTAACTGCTCATTTTATCAATCAATTACCAAAAACACTTATCAAACCAAATAATAAAAAACGACGCTATTCCGAGCCATTTCCAAAATGTCCACGGAGCACGCCCTATTTTTTTTGCGCTCCATCTCTACGTGCCCATATCCGTTTTCGTCCGCTTTCATACGTTTTCGTCCGTTTTCATATGTTTTCGTCTGTTTCCATACGTTTTCGTCTATTTTCATATGTTTTCGTATTTTTTTAATACATTTTTGTACGCGTTTCTCCGTTTTTGTAGGTTTTCGTACGTTTTTATACGTTATTGTACATTTTTTATGTTTTCGTCCGTTTTTTTACGTTTTATATATTTTATATGTTTTTGTACGTTTTCATAATTATTTTTACCTTTTTCATATGTTTTTATACATTTTGTATGTTTATATGTTTTTACGTACAAAAATGTATAATAACGTCCGAAAACGTCAAAAACGTAAAAAAGGTATAAAAATGTAAGAAAACGTGTCAAAACGTATAATAATGTCCAAAAACGTAATAAATGTACAAAAACGTAGAAAAACGGACAAAAAGCGCATGAGAACGTTAAAAACTTATGAAAACGTACAAAAACGAATGAAAAGTTCTGAAAACGTATCAAAAGTACAAAAACATAAAAAACCCGTATAAAATCGGATGAAAACGTACAAAACGTACAAAAACGTACGGATGAAAAAGTATTAAAACGTACACCAAAATGTCCACGTAAGCACGCAAAAGTAAACATTAATTACTTAACCACCAAAATATCCACCTAAGCCCCAAAATGTCCACGTAGGACCCACGTAAGCACAAAAAATGTCCACGTAAGCATGTAAAAGTAAATATTAATTACTTGGAAAAAAATTAATCGGCTCAACAAGGTAACAGGTTACCATGTTGCTTAAGTTTGAACAAATTTTGAAAGTCCGTTGGTGTAGTAAGGTAAGAAAAAAGTAAGTGTTTCAAGTCGGACCAAATTTGAAAGAACGTGACTATTTTATAACATTTACCCTAATATAATTGATAAAATACCGTAACTCATCATCATCATTTATTTCATAATCTTGGTTGCCAGGTTAGATTCGGTATGATAAGCGGATCAACCCCGATGACATCTAAACTTTTTGCAAACATATCCTTTGAAACTTTCGTAACTACTCTTTTTTAACAAAAGGACGTTATTACAAAGACCACCATTAACAATGCGTACCCGAAATTTCCTTTGAGAAAAACTCATAATTTTTTATTTTTGCTGATTTTTAGTGTGTTTTAATTTTTAGGCTGATCATCTATGATTTATACATTATTTAAAGTAAAAATTTTCGGATAAAAATTATATTTTTCAGATAAATTATGTACGACACGCAAAAATATGAGATTCTTTGAGATAAAGTTAGATTTTCGGATAAAATAAAAATTTAAATAACCAACGCGTCAAATATTAACTAGGCGTGCCAATAACATGAGAGCAAACCCATTACTATATATATCATTACAGAAGTCACGTGTCACCATTTTAGATGGCCAAAACACTGTTCACGCTAAGCACTGTAGCAAGCTACAATGCTTGGTCCGGCCCCTTTTTTTTTGTTGCTACAGTGCTGGGCCGGCCCAATTTTTTTTTTTTTTAAATTGTTGGCACAAAATAGAAGAAAAAAAATGTTACAAAAGTACCGACGCATTCAGATAAAAAAATACCCGCGGTTACTATTCATCGGCCCAAAAAAATTTTATACCTGTGGTTACTGTTTATCGGCCCAAAAAAAAAAAAAACTTTATACTCCCTCTTTCTTTTGTCAAAAATAAGAAGAAAAAAAAAATTACGTTTACGACTTTCTATCGGCCTGGGCCAAAAAATAAAATAAAAATATCCCCTTTATTGAAAAAAAAAAATTTGTCATTTAATATGAGGAAAAAAACAAACTATTAAACATGAGACCGAAAAAATTAACCCGGACAAAAAAAATGCCCCGTAATAACGCGCGAAAAAATAACGCCCGCAGCAACGCGCGGGTAATCTTTCCTTGTTTGTACTTCATACCGAGTGTCAAGTTATCAGCCTTTCATTTTAATTAACTAAGAGTGCAAATGACATTGAGAGCAAACTCATTTGCTTTCCATGGCCGCGTGTCAAGTTATTAGCCTTTCCTTGTCATAAATTAGAGCGTGCAAATGATCATGACGTGCAAACATTTTTTTTATTTTTGAACGGCATTTTCATTATAAAAAGACTCACTAGCAAAGAGCTAGCGAGAATAAACAAAGCAACAAACCACACCCAGAAACAAGCTAACTAAACCAAAACATAACAGCTAAAAACCTAAACCTATAACCAACCCATGGAGACAAATGATCATGCAACCCATGGAGATTCAATATTTCGCGTAGAGGTATTGAGATCGATTCTATCCTTTGTCCCATTTGTGATAGGGGGGTTGAATCTACGAGACATATATTTTTTAGTTGTTGTTTAGTCAGACAAATTGCGCGCAAAATTTGTTCTTGGTGGGATATCGAATATTCGGACGTTAACTCTTTCACTGAATGGATCAACTGGATGGCCTCTTTACGTCTTCAGTCTAAAGTTAAGATGATGATCCAAGGTGTCTTTTTTGTGGTTTGGTGGCTTGTGTGGTCTTATCGAAACAAACTTCTATTCGAGGAGAAGAAACCTTCAAAGACGATTATTTTTGATGATGTTGTTTCCATATCTTTTTATTGGTGTAAGTCTAGATGTAAANNNGCATCGTTCAGTTGGGATGATTGGCTTAAAAACCCTTCTTTGATTTCTCTGTAATTCTAGCTTCTTGCTAGTTTCTTAATAAAATCCGCTGTTCAAAAAAAACCCATGGAGACAAGAAAACAAAGACCATCCCAGAGCCTATACACAACGGACATGAAAAAGATCATGAGAAACAAACCCACGACAGAGACAAGAAGCAACAAGAGACACAACTTGAGCCCACGACAGAGACAAGAGACACAAACCCACGACGTGCAAACATTTTTGCACACACTTCCAGATGTCAATTATATTTAAATCCTAACAAGATTAATGTACACATGTATTAATCTTGAGATAAAGAGCGCAAATGATAATGACGATCAAAACATATTTGCACGTATAGTAAATTCTCGTAACACACTTTTCAATAGTTGATTTCGATTGTGGTTAATGGTAGAGGTAAGTTGCAGTTTTACATAATGAAGTTCCCTTTTCAAATTTTCTTCCTTACGATTACGATCAGCGATAACTATCCTTAATTGTTCATTAATCTTTTGTTCTCTTTCTGTTAATTCAAACTTAGCCCGTCTTTCATACAGTTTAACTTGTTCCTTATATGTTGCAAGTTCAGCAGTCAATGAATTGTCAACTACATTGTTCTGTGTGGTCTGTGTGGTCATAGAGTCACATTGGGCAGACGATTCATATATATCATCATGTATGCATCATTTGGTACAGAAGATACATTACTTTGTACAACTGGCACTGCGTTGTCCTTTACATACTGATCATATGGAATCATATTACTATCACTCGTATAATCAGTATGTGAGTCGACACCGTAGTTTGGTTGTACATCGTCATGCATCTCGTGTACTTCATGATGTTCACAAACTGCATCCTGATAGTGATCATTATCGTGTACCTCAGATAGAGTGTCTGAACCATAAGACGGACCGGCTTCATCATAAACAGGATCTGCGGATGATAGATTTTCCATGAACATGGTTTGTGCAGTAGGAGCCTCATCAACATCAGAATCAAAAGCATCACAGTCATCAGCTTGAAACACATTATCCACATTGAGTGCTAAGTCCTAAACTGGTTGCTCATCCACATCTTCATCAACAGCAGTGTCTTGTCCACTTGTAATAAATAGCAACTGTTCTTCATCTAATGCCACCCAATTCTTCTGAGCTTGCATCAGTAACATCTTGTCTTTGAAGTATTCTAAGTTCTGTGGTCGCTTGGGCTGAGTGCAGTTCCTTGCTATGTGGCCTATACCGTTGCAGTTGTAACACTTAATCTGCCTTGCTTGACCTGGATTTGCATTCCCAACTCTATTCCGAGCTCCCCCATAACCAGCTATGCCTGCACACTGTGCATTGTTCCCCTGACCTCTATTCTGTCGACCCTGAACATTCTGAGCAACAACCCTGCCGTCTTGAACTATAGCTTGGTTTCTTGTATTTGATGAAGTTTTGATTTGATTGTTTGTTTGAGGTAGGTATGTTTTGTATGATTGGGTGAGTAGGGCAAGTGTGTTGGTTAAGTTCTCAATTAAGTTGTCCGTTGGAGAGAGTCCTGAGTCAAGTTGATCGTTGTCAGCAAAGTATGGTTGAAGATGTGTGGATAGTAGAGTGGTAGATGACTGTGAGTAGTACTGCTGTTGTGAAACATTAGACATCAATGCGATAGGATCAACAGTGTGTTGAGTGAATCGATCCAACATCATTTTATTCTCATTGGCGTGTGCCTCGTGTTGCTTCAGATAAGCATACAACTGATTATAGTTGGAGCCCCTCAAACCTCTGTTCAGTTTCACTGTTGTTACAAATCTACCCCATTCAGGTAACATGTTATTAACAAACTTTGAGTTCAGCTGCATTATGGACATGGTCATCTTGATCATCCGCATGTCATTGATGAGCTTGGCAAACAGGACATAATAGTCATGAATGGTTTCTCCTTTGTTCTGACGGAAGTGTTCAAAGTCATCATACAATTGTGATTCTCAATCTTCTTTCGTTAGTTCCGAACCTTCCAGAAGCATCTTCATATTATTCCAAATGTCTTTTGCTTTAGTGTAGTGATTGATGAGAGTGTAGATATCTTTTAGTAACCCTTGAAGTAGGATGTTTGTTGCCCGAATGTCAGCATTATACCTATCCTTATCCTCAGGTGAAAGGTCCGAATAGACTCTAGCTCGTTCGGGACCTAGTTGATGGGCACCTTTTGTCCCTTTAGCAATTAGGTCTCAATAGTTCCCATCTGAAAAGGTCCTTCATCAATCGAATTCAGAATGTTCACCCCATTCTCTTTACCGTCACAATACAATCGAATACGTTGTTGCCATGATGCAAAGTCATTCCTATCAAGCATAGGTGGTCGGGTATCTAAACCAGCATATTGGATATCTTTCGAAAGATTAGCCATCTTAATTGATTGTGAAATGATTTAAGTTGATCGAACAATGATTAGAGATTGTATGTTAAAAATGGTGATGTTTGTTTAAGTGTTTTGTTGTTTGAGTTTGTTACGTTTGAAGAAAAATAGTCCAAATTCCAAACAGTGTACCAAACCGCTGGATTAGTCCTCAAACTGCTACTGCCAAACCGCTACTGTCAAACCGTTATGAAGAAATTATACCAAACCGCTACCATGAAGAAAAATGGCTAGAGGTTTGTTTCCCAAATCACTATGAGAAAAATCTTCAAAAACCTGTAACAAACCGCTATCTATAAACCGCTACTAGTGGTAAACCGCTACTAAGTTAATCTGCCAAACCGCTACTAGAAAGAAATGGTAAACCACTATGAAGAAGAAACAAACCGCTACCAAGAAATGAAATTGGCAGAGGTTTGTTTCCCAAATCGCTATGAGAAAAAGTCTTAAAGAAAAACCTATAAACCGCTATGGAACAAACCGCTATAATTACCAAATCGCTACTAGTAAACCACTACACTAGAGGATAAACCGCTACTGACATAAGACAAACCGATGTCAGAAACGACAAACCGCTAGAACAGTGTACGATTTGACAAACCACCAGAACAATGAACTTTCTTGACAAACCGCCAGAATAGTACACCAAACCGCTACGAACAATAGAACACAATATACCAAACCGCTGCAAAGAAATACAAACTTTTACACCTTAAAACACCTAAAATTCACCCTTTTGAATGTTTTGACTTGGTTTCTTATGCACCAATGAGTACTAGAAGGCTATAGCAACTACAACAACATGTATTTTAACACAAGAAACGTGAAAATTAATGAAACTCAAGAAAAAGAGCTAAAACCTCCTAAAACTCAACTTTTGATCAAAACCAAGCACTAAAACGCACACATAAACGATTTAATCATCCCATGGGCTCTGATACCAATTGTAGGATATTGGAAATCATAACACAATGGAAGATAGATGGATTAGCCAAGTCTAGAGAGAGAAAGTGGGAAAGAAAACTTTCTAGAGAGAGAAAATGGAACATGTATATTGAAATGACTAACCACCTCTTCTAAGGCATGGAAGAGGCTTATATAGGTCCTTACAAAACTGGCCTAATGGCCTTGCTAGTGGGCTTACATGTTGGGTTTAATACTCGGCCCAAAACCGAATGTTATACATTAAACGATTAACTACGAGCTACAATAATCGGTAAAATACACAGGGTGACCGAGTCTTTTTCTAATATCTAACACTCCCCCTAAGGGAGGTCACCC